>CM074973.1:10274948-10290464 GCA_037577455.1 Pangasius macronema | reverse complement strand
ACATTCTCCTACCAATATACTCACTCTCCCTCCTCTGAACATGTCCAAACCATCTTAATCTGGCCTCCCTAACTTATTCACTCTCCTCCCTCCTCTACGTCTTCGACCAACAGTAGCCCAATTTCCGATGGCGGTCGCTGTTAACCCGGGCCTCGACCGATCTGGTATGAAATTCGGAGTACTGACGATTCGCATGATTAAATTTGGCAACGTTTTATGCCGGATGCCCTTCCTGACACAACCCTCTCTATTTATCTGGGCTTGGGATCGGCACAGAAGTCACTGGACTGTGACCCCCATGGCTAGATTAACAACCATCTCGCCCAGTTCAGGGCTCTGATTTAAATGCTGCATCACCTAAAGCTGTTGATTTGGTACAGCGCAGTGGCAATGAATCGTGCCTCCAAACAGCCTTCCATCACCTTCAACATGAAGCTCAGTGCCGTGTCTCTTTGTTCTTTACACCACTGTCTGTCACACTGCTTGTTTCCAGTTACTTTTCTTCACTATCTCGTTTAATGTTTTAAATTCACTTCAGTGGAGGGAGACTCTTTTGCCTCATTCTCAGCCACTTCTACAAAAAGACAATGTTTTTTTTTTTATTTCTTCCACCCACCTTTATTATCTTCATCCATTGTAGCTCTTTGAAATGATTCCTAGACATCCATCAGTTACTCCTCCATTCTTTGCAATCTCATGTCCATAGGGTTTTCTCACTCACTCTGCAATGAATAGGAAAGTTGACGATACTTCTGTGTAATTGAGCAGAGAAAGAACTTTGAAGTCAATGCGTCTGACGTCATTCAAAAAGAATTCATATGTTGTAAATAGGCTAGCAAGATGATTTGGCTTTGATACTGGAAATAGTCTTTCTATGTAACCATCATTCATCATCAGCAGTAGGCCTACCCCAGATTCTAAACAAAGTTCATCACTTATCGCTTGGAGGCTACTAAATCAAATCAAATCATATTGTATTGTAGCAGATCGCTGCCTTAAGAATTGAATTTGTATCGTATTGTACTGTAGCAGATTCAGTTATCGTGAAATATGGAATCATTGCCTTATGCACTGAAATCATGTCATATTGTATCTTAGCAGATTCAGTGGTGTCTAATATTGAATCATTCCCTTACGAATCGAAAGCATATCATATTGTGTAATAGCAGAGTCAGTTGTATTGTGTAATATCAAATTGTTGCCTTATGTACCAAAATCATAATGTATTATAGCGTAGCAGATTCAGTGGTATTATAATATATCGAATTGTTGCCTTATGTATCAAAATCATATTATAGCAGATTCAGTGGTATCATCTAATATTGAATCTTTGCTTTATGTATAGAAATCGTATTGTAATGTATCATAGCATATTCAGTGATATCATCAAATATTGAACTGATGCTTTAAGAATAGAAATTGTATTGTTGTATCGTAGCAGATTTAGTAATACATCTTCAAGTACTGAATGGTTGCCTTATGTATCAAAATCATATCATAGCAGAGTCTGTGATATCATCAAACAACGAATCACCACCTTAAGAATCGAAATCGTATTGTATTGTATTGTATCACAGCAGATTCAGTGGTATCCTGAAATACTGAATTGTACGGCATCATGTGGAAGTCTGAGGTTTACATCCCTGCTAGTTAGCAAGATTTGAACTCAGGAAGAAATTTGCTTTTGCTTATGTTGCGCTCTGATCATGGAATAATCTTCAGAAAGCTTCAGAAAGAAAGAGAGAGAGAGAGAGAGAGAGAGAGAGAGAGTGTGTAACTGAAGAGTGTATTTGCTGTTCATAAGCTGGATTTTGTATTGTGTTTTTTTCATTATTTATAGGTTTGTTTTTGTGTGTTTGACTTTGACAGAAAAGAGATTGAATCTCAAGGGTCTTCTTAGAAAGGTTAAATAAAAGAAAAGAAAGAAAGAAAGAAAGAAAGAAAGGAAGAAAAAGATCTCCCAGACTGTAGATGGCAGTGTAGTTTCTTTCTCAGAGACTAAGAGAGGTCGACCATGTTTGTTCAGAAACACAACAAAAGACGAGTGGATTTAAGTGAATTCAGTCAGTTTGGAAAACAGGATTGTTATTGAGGTGGTTGAACTGATTTATCTAGAAGAACCCAGCAGCAGTGTGAGTGAAGGGTAAGTGTGTGTGGCTCATGTTGGCCAGATTTAGACTTGTTGTCCTGGACAAACATAGCATTAGCTCTCGTCCATCCGCACAGCTTGACTACGTCACGCTAAGTATCATGACAGAATGGCGGTAGAGTTAGCAGATTAGCTGTCGAGTAACAGGTTTCTCGGTGTTTTCTGCTCAGTTACTGACTCACTTTGCAATGTTTCCTCAGCAAACAGTGTTTAATCAAGTTATTATTATAAAATTAACTTCCCGAACCTTATATCTAGCTGTCATTCACGCAGTTTAGCAGCAAATGGCTTCCCGTTACCTCACTAACTAATGCTTCTAGCTACATTTGTTTTGCAGCGAAAAAAATAACTTAACAAATATTTTGTCCAGTTCGAGGTTTTAAAAAATATTGTCAGTTTGTGATTTTAATACAATCCTTCAGTAAACAGGTGTACAGCTGCTGAATATAATGTCTTCTGGCTCTTTGTGTTACTTTGTTTTTAACACTTTAATGCAGTTATATTTCAAAGTTGGGGCTTCAGAGCATTTTGTACCCGTACCTTAGTATTATGGATAGTATATTTATACAGGGAAAAAAACATGGTTTTGAAGAATTTTATACTTTATCACTTCTAGGAAAACGATACAATTTTTTTTTTTTGATGATTCATCCTGTACTATTCTTGTGTTCGTCCAATTAAATCCTTCCTACAGGGTAGATGTCCCGCCCCCAGGAAGGGTCTTTTGCGCCATTGCTGTGCAATAGCAGCTTGTTAGCAGCAGAAATGGTTTATCGGTGGAAAAAGTAGGTGGTGTTTATGTATTTTGGACAGGGTGCCAGTTGGCGGTTATGTGCCAGAGTGTTTTACCTACTTGTTATAGTTCAATGCTGGATTGTCTTCCTACTTCAGATCGAGTATGTGATTCTGCCTTTGGAGCTTCTCCGTCAGTAAGAGTAAGTAATATTTTGTTCAGAGACATAAGATGTCTCCTAATGATGGTAGGCCTCGGCTCGAGCATGTACGACGTAACTGCAGTTGTCTAGGATGACGTTAACGTTAAAGTCGACAGGTGTGGATGAAGGCGGAGGTGAGAAAACCTCCACAGCTGAAAACAAGGCTCACGTTAAACTATTCGCTGTTCTCCATATTTAGCTAGTTGGCTCAGCTATTGTTAGGTTTGTTTAGATTTGGTGGGGGTTTGGTGTATCTCGAAAGCCATTGGCTGATATGTCAATCAGTCAAGCACTTCAATACGCCTTCGCTCAGACTTCCTGTTTTTCATGGGGAGTTTAAATGGTTTGTGAGTAACAGCATGCCTTTATGTATCTTAATTCACCTAAGTGTTAATATTTCACTATAATGCTAATCGTGCTATCATTCTTTCCCCAATCGCAGGTCTACTTGGACGACCACACCGAAAAAAGACACCTCCATACACGCTATAAAAGCAGGAGCTGGACGCTGGAGCGCTGTACGGAAACCATAAAGTCGCCTTTCGGTTTTGGACGTCTGTCTCCGAGGAGTGCTGCTTTTATGCTTTATGGATTTTGAACGACCAGACAGACCACTTTCTGAAAAATAAACAAAAAGTTTGAAAAAAGTTTCAAAACTGGATGTTGCATTGCATCACTATCGCCAAGGATTAACTTTCGCTTGTTCTTGGAGACAAAAATAGTGACAAACTGGTTTAAAAAAAAAAGGTCACCTGATCCATTATCTATATAAATTCAGGACAATACAAATACGAAATCAAAAGAGCGATATTGAACTCCCTGATTAGAAGAGAAACATTTTTCGCTGTTCTGTTGCAGGACTCGTACTTTCTCCCACCTGCAGGCGTATAATTTTCTATACTCTGAGCAGGTGTATTATATTTATGCATATAAATGGTTATTTCTCTTCATTTGGAAGAGCTTTCGTGTTAAATCTATTCCTGTGACGTCAGTGGCTCTCCTCTGAAGAGGTTGCACTGTACATGTGCGTAGGTGTGTATGTATGTAAATGCTAAACAACTTAATTGAGATTATATTATGCCATTGTAAATATTTTTATTAGAACTTTTATAGACCAGTTGTAAAAAAAAATTATACAAAAAGCGATAAAGATAACTGGTGAACACGTTGATGAAATAAATTAAGAAGAGGAAGACGAGACTTGATGGCTACTGCAAAGATGGAGAACGTAGGTGCTGTAGTAATGGGGATCAGCAAGCAGAACGGGCAGCTCAGAGGACTGAGCTCTCAATCAGGACCCAGCATTCAGAGCAACCCGTTTGCCAGAGTTTCTACCGGAGGCCAAAAACCTGCTGCAGACTCACAGGAAGGACCTGGAATCAGGTGAGCCATAGTCAAGCAGTGTGTCTCTGTGCATCTGTATTAAAAAATAAAAAAATAATTGTATGTCTATCTGTGTCTGTCTTTCTGAACTTTTCATTCTGTCCCAGGTTTGGTGAAGACTGGAAAAAGAGCCTGCAGCTTCCACCCAAAGACAAAAGAGTGAAAACTTCAGTAAGTCCTTCGCTGAAGTATGTAAATTGTACAGTACTGTGCAAAAGTCTTAGTCTTTTTTTTTCTTTTCAGTACAAACTTTGTTCTAGACTTTTATTTTATGACTTCTACATTATTGATTCAGTACAAAAGCATGTTAGATTCCAATCATTAGTTTTCCAGCATAGAATTAAATGCTACAGAAAAATGTTTGTGTGTCAGTAAAGAAAGCAGCAGATTACAGAAGAGACACTTTTCAGATAAAAACAGAATGAAGGCTGCTGGGTTTCGCCTGTCGCACCGCAGGTACTTTTTCATAGTACCTGAACTAAATGTGGAACTACCCACTTTTTGGCGTTTTCGCACCTCCGGAACTGGGTGAGAGTACTTTAGTACCCGCCTTTTTCGAGAACTATATTAGCTCCTATTCCGGAGCAGGGTCTAACCAGCACAACTGGTACCATCCGTGATGTAAGTAGATATTGATTGGCCAAGCGTGTACGAAAACGCCCTCACCTTCCATGATTTAAAATGCTGTGTAAACATACTGTAGTGTCAACTTATTTCGCTTTATGTATACGTCGACTCCATGTCCATTATTGTGAAACCCACGAGACACAACAAAAACACAGCTCCGATCACAGCGTCCTCCATCCTCCGGTTGTTTTTACGTTGTTGTTCTTCGTTTACGTTGTTGAACGCCGCACACAAATGGCTGTCGACCGGCTTACGTCACTTCCTAGTGCCCGCTGTCGGTGCGAATGCAACCCTTTAAATGGTACTGGGGAAATAGTTCGCGCAAAATCACCCAGTACTTTAGTACTGTACATTTAGTCCTGGAACTAAACCTGCCCTAAAGTCTCCAGAAGAACTGTTCATTTCCTTATCAAACTGCACACACTGCACCTGAGATACTGTGTTTTTTTAAGTGAAGGATCGTCTCACCAAATATTGACTTTTTCATTTATTACCGTTTACTGCTCTTTACAGTTTTTTTAAAATGTAGAAACATTTAATTTCATTATTTTTGAAGGCATCTTTGCTCTACAGCATTTCTTTGCACGTGCCTAAGACTTTCGCACAGTACTGTATAATATAATATTAAAAGATGCTGCAAGCTAAATTCTTGAGCTAGCCCGCTAGGCGAGTGGAAGCTCCAGTTGACCAAGTGTACTGCATTATCTAGGGGTGTAACGATACTCAATACGATGCAGTGGAGTCTCGATACAGCAGAAATAAGGACTGTCTGAATATTTAGCCTTAATAATGGTCTTGTCTGAATAATTGCCTTAAGCCCTATCCAGGCAGGATTAGTGTTACATGGGGTCCTGGGGTAATTTCCTATTTTACCGATGCTCCTTTGTGAATTTATTTCCATCCTGATTGACCATGTTGTTGTTGTTGTTGTTCTGTCCTCCTCTGAGGGGGGAAAAAAGGGCAAATTATCTACTGCTTTTTGCCAAACTCCGCAATCGTCTGATAATTTTAGTGTGGATGATGTGGCATGATGGTGAGAAAATTGACTGCTGCTGCTGCTTGCTGTATTCAGGGGCCGTTTACACGACAACATTTTCAGCCAAAAAGGGAAACTTTTTATGCTTTTTGCCTGTTTTGGGGACTGAAAACGCATATTTTTGAAAATGGGTTTCAAAGTGTTTCAGAGTTCTTGAAAACACCGCCTTTATCGTCTCCATGTAAACACCCAAAAACGCGAATCTTTGAAAACGGTGATGTCATGCGCGTGCGTAGTGCGTGTTGGGTATGTAGACACGCGCAGTACGCGTCTATCGTAGCGCGCGAATACGTAATATAGTGTTTTTGGCCGTCATCGCGGATATGTGTAAACGCGAATCGTTTTGAAAACGTCGTCGTGTATACGTGAGACTTTTTGAAAACGCAAGAGAAAAACTTTTCCGTTTTTAACTGCATCGTCACTGTGTAAACGTAGCCTCAGTCTCGTAGCGTGCGATGCTTCTCGTGCACTTCGATTATTGTTTTATCGTGCTTTCAGATTGTTGCTGGAACTTCGGTTCACCCTAAACTGTAATGAAGGAGCGCTAGAGTCTCCTCTCTACTCCAGCGCCTCTTTGACCGCTCATCGTGGTTGGAGAAAATACAACTCTTTAGAAATTCACTCCTCTTGTGGTCATGTTATTGTGGTCCGGTTGTGAGTTTCATCATTGAGGAGACGTCCTGCTGATAAACTAATCCGATCCGGATAGGGCTTTAGGTTTCCTTTTTTAAAATGACTACAACTGTCAACGTTATAAAAGTACAATAATGGTGTGTGATGCATTCAGACTCTTATACAGCAGTGAAACAATAGCTGTCCATTAGAATGTAATAAAGTTAATGGGTAAGTGGTCAGTGTGACTCTAGAGGGTGTGTCTCAGCCATTCAGATAGCTATAGATGTGTTTTTGTATCCTGTGTCCTTCACTACAGAATGTGAGCCTGATTGAATCAGTGAGGAAATGCTGCCTGAATGCAGAAAGGACGTGTGTGTGTGTGTGTGTGTGTGTGTGTGTGTGTGTGTGTGTGTCGGGAAACATGGTGTCTGCAGCTTTAAGAGCCACAGAAATAAATTGTCTCGTATCTCGTAATGTGTTTGCCTTTCGCCAGTTCTGCATCCTACACGACAGACTGTAATAACCTGCTGTGTGACTTAGGAGCAGAGCAACAGGACATCTTTCTCTGATGCGTCTTAGCTTCCTGTGTCCGTGATGCCGAGCAGATAAAGCCGTGATTGTCTTCACTCGCAAACTATTAAATTAAGAAAATAACGCAGCATGTTGTTGATCAGGGCTACTCCCCCGCTGATCAGCACAGAGCACGTGCACATGTCGTTTGATAGTAATTGTTTAATAGTAGTTGTATTTACGTTTTAGAATGAGCTTATAATCAGTCCAATGCTAGTGACTGCGGCTAGAGCCGACTCGTAAGCGGTATCACGTCGGGGTGACCACGCCCCCTTCTTTTCCCTCTGTAAGCCACAGGAGATATTATCAGCAATCAGCGATAGTCAGGTGGTACGATAGGATGATGGCGTGTTGGACACGAGCTCAGTGTGTGTTCATATTTTCCTTACTTACCCTCTCTTAATAAACGTGTTGATGTAGCACATCATATGTAAGTGGTGTCGTCTTTTCGCGAGCCGTGTTTATTTTCTCTCGGTATGTTTCACTGCAATTTATCACTCTCTATCTGTCTTAAGGATGTGACAGCCACAAAGGGAAATGAGTTTGAAGACTACTGCTTGAAGAGGGAGTTACTCATGGGGATCTTTGAGATGGGGTGGGAGAAACCTTCCCCAGTCCAGGTGAGCATATTCCTTATTTACTGAAGGGTCTGAGACAGTGATTTCCGTTTTAACGGTTCGATGTTTGCTCTTTTCCGTGCTTTCAGGAGGAGAGCATCCCCATTGCGCTCTCTGGTCGTGACATCCTGGCTCGTGCCAAAAACGGGACAGGAAAGAGTGGAGCGTACCTGATTCCCATGCTGGAAAGGATAGACCTGAAGAAAGACTATATCCAGGGTAAAGTGATAAACACTTCTGTCTTAAATGAACCAGCTCCTGGGCACCTAGAGTAGGATTGGAAGCTTTTTTTTTATTATTTTTTTTTTTTATTTATTTTTTTTTTTAAATGTATTTGTTTCTTTAAGTGGTATGTATATACTTCCAAGGATTAGGCTTGTGTTATTTATTTATTTATTTATTTATTTATTTATTTATTTATTTATTTTCACTGATTGCGATTTTCCATTTTATAATATCATGATAATTTAATCGACCAGAACCGATGGCTTACAATTTTTTTTTTTTTTTTTTTTTTTTTTTTTTAACACAAGAATGGGAAGGGGTGTTGGGGGTGTCTCTATAAAATGGCTGACAAGAGGCCAATCCAAATACCAAAAAAAAAATTTTGGACCTGATTTCCAAACTATTTTTTTTTTCTCACAGTCACTTGTGCTGAGGCAATGGCTCAAATTTGTATAATTTTTCCTATTATTATTATTATTATTATTATTATTATTATTATCATCATTTAGTTCATTAATTTTTTTTAATCATTCTACATATCTTTCCACATAATTTATACTAGTAAGAAATAAAAATATTGACTATTGCACCTTTATCCGATGTTAAATATATACTTACCCGATGTTAGCTAAGTCCGAGATACATTAGTAGATTTTATTTCATATTAATGAACTCGGATTATTCTCCGTTTGCTTTGACAGAAAGTGAGAGCTCCCCGAGAGCACGCAAGATTGGGGAAAGGGGTGGAGCCCTTATATGCTCTTATATGGCGTTTTTTTTAGGGAGAGAGAGGCAGATTGCTCTTCTGGTGCCTTTTTGAGTGATAACTCCTTAGCGTACACCAGTGTTCAATCGGCAAGCGTTTACGCAAAACCTCACTGGCTGTCAGTATTGTCATACAGCGATTATAAAATGTGTCTCTGACTGCCTCATTATTTATTTACAGTATTCAGCATTAAGATAGATTCATATTTACTTACAGCAGTCTCAGCCTCAGTGAACGTTATTTTTCTTAACCTGTTGTTTATCTGATCTCTCTCTCTCTCTCTCTCTCTCTCTCTCTCTCTCTCTCTCTGTAGCCTTAGTAATGGTGCCCACTCGTGAGCTTGCACTACAGGTCAGCCAGATCAGCATTCAGCTCAGTAAGCATCTTGGTGGAGTCAAAGTCATGGCCACCACTGGCGGAACAAACCTCCGAGATGACATCATGCGTCTGGATGAGATAGGTAATTCTAAGAAACTATAAACTCTTCAAACTCGTCCTTTCAGCCTTTCTGTGAGAATAACTGTCATTTTTAAATCCTTTGCACAACTTGAACTCATTTACAGATTCATTAGTTCATGCACATAATAAGACCGTCAGTGCAAGAAAGTGACTTGTAAAGATTACAAGCAAAAGATTACGTCACGCTACTTACTCGCTGAGGTATACGAGTGTGAGTCAAACGAAAGACTTAAGTTTTTTTTTAATTTTTAGAAATGGGAAGTCGAAGCTTGAAATGATGGCATTTCTGACCTTCAGGGTACAAAGTGGGGGGGGGGGGGAGCATGGCTGCCTCCTCCATGCTCGTCTTTTGTGTAGGACTCTCATGACATCAATTTTAAACTCGCTAAGACATTCACCTGCTTGCTAGGCCAAGTTACAACTCTCTAAACATTTATAAAATGGCTGACGAGGTCAATACAGAAAGGTAAAAAGTGCCAGTGTGTTTGATTAGGATGCTGTGTGCAGCCTTGTTGATTTGACGTCGCTGCCTGAACTCGGAGGGACTCATAGTTGAGAAGACTACCCAGAGTTCCCGGTTAGGAATTCCGAGTTGAGGGGGGTCTTTTCCTGGTCGGAGGTCGGGAATTACAAGTTGCATGCAGCGTAATTTATGTCACATTTTTAAGGTTTTCCTTTGACTCACCCTTGTACTATATACTGCATACATGTTTAATTTACTGAAGTTTATAGTGAAGTAGTCACATGTCAACCAAGCTATGTTTAAAAAGCTACAGTAGTTAGCCCACCCCAATCCCGCTCATGTTCATAAAGCTGACCCGTGTGACCCATAGTTTGTCTATAAAATGACTGACAGGAAGCGCATCCAAACAAAAACGAGTGTTCCTGCCTGGAAATCAGTTTTCCGAACAGGTTTTCTCAGACACTTGATACATTTTTTTTTTTCTGTGATTGCGTCTTAAATCATCTTCATGTGATTTGTACTAGTAAGAAATTAAAAACTTGACTATTACACCTTTAACTGATTGATTTTCAGTGATCATAACAGTGTGTCCTTGTCCTTTTGTGTGTTCTTGTAGTGCATGTTGTCATAGCTACACCAGGCAGGATACTGGACTTGATCAAGAAGGGTGTAGCGAAAGTGGGTAAAGTTCAAATTATGATAATGGATGAGGTGAGTCATCGTGATATGCACATTAGTACATAATATAACTGTTAATAATTTGTTATTTGTTATTTGCTACTAACAATGAACTCAGTGGCCAAAAATGACCATGGTCTTCAGATAAACAGCGTTCTTTGTTAACAGTTTTCTAAGCTTCTTTTTGCTATTCATGGTTATTAATACGCTGCCGGTGTTTTCATTTACGCGCCACAAACTTACGCTCACGTTACCCCTCGTGTGGGCGGGGCTTAACAGCGAGTTACTCTCACTGATTAGTGAAAGTTGGATCATCAGCTTCCTGACCTGGAAGCACAGACGCTCCTGAGCTTCTCCTCTCACTGACCAATGAGAGTAAATCGCTGTTAAGCCCCGCCCACACGACAGGTTGATGGCAGAATGGCTTAAAAAACAAACTCATAAACCATGATTAGCGAAAAACAAATGATTAACAAACATGATGCTGTTTATTTGAAGACAATATGAAATGTTTGCTCTGAGTTTATTCTTTTCAGTGTCAGTGTTTTTCTTCTTTCTCATTGTGTGTTTCTGTTTGCTAAAGTTGTGTTCAATACTTCGGGCACAGATTTAATTCCGTAAGTCGTAGTAGTTGCCGTTACTTCTCCTGAGCTAAATGTGAGTTAGGGGATTTGTGGAACACAAGCCTTACCCTGTGTTCACACTAGTGGATTGTGTCTTGTGGGCGTGGAGCGAGTGATGTCGTTGCCTCTTGTGGGCGTGGAGCAAGTGATGTCGTTGCCTTTTGTGGGCGTGGAGCGTGTGGTGATGTTGCCTCTTGTGGGCGTGGAGCGAGTGATATCGTTGGCTCCTGACACTCGACTGATCGGTGTCCTCTCTCGCATCGGTGCTGTAAACTCTGATCGATGCTATTTTTTTTTCTTTATATTAGCGTCCAAGCATTACAGCTTTCTCATGATAACTGTCTGTCTCTCTATGGTACAAAAACTGGATTATCATGTTAGAAAAGCAGTTAAAAAAGCAAGCTAGCACTTAAAGCATCCTCTTTAGGCAGGCTGACTGTATTTACAAGCGGGTTTCTTCAAATAGAAACATTTCTATGTCGTTCTGGTGAAATTTTGTGTTTTCTCATAGCGGATGCGTCAAAGCATGTTAGGCAGAAAAAGTCAAAATCTGATCTTCAATCATGCCTCTGTCTCTTAAAGGCTGATAAGCTGCTCTCCCAGGACTTTGTAGTGCTCATTGAGGATATCATCAGCTTCCTGGACAAGAACAGGCAGATTTTGCTGTATTCCGCCACCTTTCCCATCAGCGTACAGAAATTCATGGTAAATTAGAGGAAGACATATAGAAATGACGGGTCATGCAGCTCTGTTTACAGCCACGCTGTGATGAACGTGCTTTCCTTCCTCCAGGCCAAGCATCTGAGGAAGCCCTATGAGATTAATCTGATGGAAGAGCTGACGCTGAAGGGCATCACGCAGTACTATGCCTATGTTACTGAGAGGCAGAAGGTGCACTGCCTCAACACACTCTTCTCCAGGGTAAACACACACACACACACACACACACACACACACACACACACACAGACTTTAATTCTGACTGGAAACATGCACAGTGTTCCTCCAGAGTGTTCCTCCATGTTTTTTCTTTTAATCTCCACAGCTGCAAATCAAT
Source organism: Pangasius macronema (assembly GCA_037577455.1). Lineage (NCBI taxonomy): Eukaryota > Metazoa > Chordata > Actinopteri > Siluriformes > Pangasiidae > Pangasius > Pangasius macronema. The sequence continues at coordinate 10,278,261 of CM074973.1, read as the reverse complement.
CAGTCCATCATCTTCTGCAACTCGACTCAGAGAGTGGAACTGCTGGCCAAGAAAATTACCCAACTGGGCTACTCCTGTTTCTACATCCATGCCAAGATGATGCAGGTGTGTTAATGAATTAACGAATCTAATCATGGGACTAAAACACATGGCTCTGATCAGCAACTTATCTGAACAGTTTCCCTGCTTGTCTTGGCTGCAATTGTATTTTATTTTTTTCTAGGAGTACCGAAACCGTGTTTTCCATGACTTCAGAAATGGGTTGTGCAGAAATCTGGTCTGCACAGGTAGGTTTGTCTGGCCATATAATTCTGTTTTTGTTTTTTCCCTACAATAAGCCCACTGACACTGAATTTATCTGTACAGTGCTTTGAACTAAGGAATAAAACACAACAGGGGTGTGCTGTTATAGGAAACTAATCCACACCGGGGCGGTGTCGTGCAGTGCAGCGCCGTTCCCATGCTAAAGCGCGTTATTTTCCTATAACGACATCTCACGAAGTGTTTTATTCATCTTATACCACAGCAATGTGCCAACAGTTACAATTTATAATTTGTTAATGACTAACACGTCGTGCTTTTTGACCGTTTATAGATGCATGTAATACTCTGGAACGTCAAGCAAGTGCAGAAAGGAAGTTAGCTAATATTTCTCATTATTATTATTATTATTATTATTATTATCATTATTATTATTATTATTATTATATAACATTAAAGGCCATTAAGCCTTTTTCTAGACACTATCAAGTTTGAGATTATTGTCTCATTCTATTGGCAGATCATTTTGCGTATTTCTAGAAAGAAATTAAACTCATCTGTCCTGAAGACGTTCCAGTCTCGTTCCTTAAGTGTTAAATAAACACTTTTTTTTCCCCCAAATATATCCACATGTAGATTTCGTTATATAACATGCAAGCCAGAGGTGACGGTCAGAGATGGGGTTATAGATCATTACGCTTACGCATCCTGTACTGTACGATACGTCTTAGATTCCCTTGTCCGTGTTTGCTAAACAGATAAATCCGTGCTAGTCTTCCACACATGGAACGTCTTCGCTCGTAAAACATCACCAGAGATTTAAATGAAGAGAAAGAAACAAGGTGCTGTTTATCAGAGCTACTTATACAAGAATTCAGCAAGCGTCTTTGGTGCTGTTCGGCTCGGAGCACGCGCGCATAGATTACACAATTTACTTCAGATTTGCAGGCGTTCCTGACCTTGTTAATGGGTATGTAATTTAAAAAAGGCTAACGGCTAATGCTAGAGACTGACTTGTGCCCAGCTTCCAGTGTTTTTGAACATCCAGTGTTACGTGGTTAGAGCCTACACCCCTCCAAAGCCACGGGCCATCGATCGGTGATGGTTAGGGGGCACGATGTTGCACACTGATGTTTGTGTAATAATGATTACAGCAGCAGTTCTTGAGTACATCAACACAAGCATAAATGATTAGGCTTGGAACCGATGATTATCGGTAATTTTCAAATATACTGAACTAATAGTGCTGCAGTGCATTTTTAAATCTACAGCGCAGACCTGCATGTATGCTACTAAAACCACACACAGTGTTCTCTCAGGAAGACCCACTAGATGGAGCTGATTTATCATATCTACTCTTACTTATATCTTCCCGGAAGGTTCAAGATGCTGTTGTTGGTCATAGAGTACGTTGTTAGTTTCATTACGACTTTTCCACACTAATTGTTAGGGGTTTTGATGTGGCCCGGTCACGGTCTCACGAGATTCACGCTGCTGCAGTTCACTCTGATCCAAGCTTGGGGAAGTGACGCACTCACAGGCTCGAGATTCAGATAGCGGAGCTCTCAGATCGATTGAAGAAACACAGAAGCGTATATACCATATGGAGAACGATTAGTCTTAAGGCTTAATTAGGACTCGAACACTAGAACTGGAAAGGGTTGGGTAAGCATGTGTTAATTTAAATGACTGTTAGCGCCCTCGATTCCTTGCGGATTGAGCATGCGCATATATCTAATATGCAACACATTTCCGATTAAAACAGGCATTTTCCTGGAGAATCAATCAGAATTTGAGGAATCAGGATATTGTCTTAATCTGAATCGGACAGTCGGCTTGACTCTATACTAATTAGAATATTTTAAACCAGCAATGTCTCGGACAAACCGAGTAAATAACATGCCGAACAATAATCAGTATCAGTGTTTTATGCCATCTCGAATGATTATAGTGATGCCCTTTCGTCTTTGCGTGACGCTTTATTCAGCACGGCTCGATCTCTGTTTATACAAACTGAACTGATTAAAACTTTCTGTTTGTTGGTACCAGATTTGTTCACGAGAGGCATCGACATCCAGGCAGTGAACGTGGTCATCAACTTCGACTTTCCGAGGAATGCGGAGACGTATCTGCATCGCATCGGGCGCTCAGGTGACAAATAAATAAAATCATTCGTCCGTTTATCTACAGAGTTGTAATGTTTAGATGCCATACGCTAATTTTTAGGAACCTGTCGGAGTTGTCATGGAAACTGGTGTCTGTTTTAGGGAGGTTTGGCCACCTGGGTCTGGCCATTAACTTAATCACAGCCGAGGATCGCTTCAACCTGAAAGCCATCGAGGACCAGCTGGTGACTGATATCAAGCCCATCCCCAGCAGCATCGATAAAAGCCTGTACGTGGCCGAGTTCCACTCAAACAGCGATGAGGTGGAGGAGCAAGAGACACAAGAAAACCCCTAAAGTATCCCAGAACTGGACAAGACAGTGCCACGACGAAGCTGTGTGGAAATGGTGTTGAATGGATGAATTGATTTGCGTGTGTGTGTGTGTGTGTGTGTGTGTGTGTGTGTGTGTGTGTGTGTGTGTGTGTGTGTGTGTGTGTGTGAGCATAGCCTAATATTGGTGAAGTATTTTACTTTTTCAGTTAGGCAGTCTGAATCTCTGCTCAATGTTTCTTTCTTCCTTGTAGAAGCTAAACATAACATTACAATATGCTGTCCTTTACTCAGGACAAACCTGGCTTTGCACAAAAATCAGCTTTTGCGCACACACACACACACACACACACACACACACACACACACACAGCATTTGGGCCCTGAGTGTCCAGTGGTATCTTTGTGCTTACTTTTTATTTCTAAAATTTGTCAAGGATTGTATCACTGGCTGAGCCAAACATGTATTATGCTTTGCACCGGAAAAAAATGACACACAAAGAACAAAATACATTCCAGAGTTCACTTCAGACTTGGATTTAAAAAAAAAAAAGGTCTACTTTGGATAGAGGAGTAAGGGTTTGGCTTAAAACAGCCTTGTTTTTAAAAAAGCGCA
>CM074973.1:10256540-10269892 GCA_037577455.1 Pangasius macronema | reverse complement strand
TGGATGGGTTAAATGCAGAGCACAAATTCTGAGTATGAGACACCACACTTGGCCACAAGTCACTTCACTTCACTAAGATTACTTTACTTTTTTATTTATTTATTTTTTTTAAAGTAAAGTAAAATTATAATTGGGTACAGCTGTAAAGGTTTTATAATTTTATTGTATATTACATTCTATACTAAATAAAATATATAATAAAATATTAATTATAAGTCAGAAACTGCCACAAAAGGTGTGTAGCTCTGAAAAAAGGTTTAAGAAATGGTCCCAAATTCTGAATGAAATGGATTCTGAATTCCCAGAATTGTCGTATCTTACCACAGTGGTGCTAGGTACGTAACGAAGAATTTCACCTTAAAACCTATTCCCAAAAAGGCTGAAAGTAACTGTTAATATAAATTCCTAATCTGAGAGAGGGCAGGGTTTACCGTGTTGCTATGGATGACGGGATGTTGACAGTGACTGGCTAATGTCGGAGTGGCCTGTGCAGTAAACTCATTAATGAAAATCTGCACACTGTAATAAACAAAGTCAAACATGTAAACGCTCTTGTTAAATGTAATTTCGGCAGATTTTCAGCATAGTCCATATGTGTCTAATGAATTTATTTTCATTTTACATTTAATTAGAGTGCAATTTACACAATAATTGATGTACATATCAGCATACTATTACATAGTGTTTCCATGCCTTTGTAATTTGGGAACATAAAAATGAAAACAAATTTGGAAGGAACATTTAGATTTTTGCTTCCCTGTAGTTTGAAACCCAAATGACACTTTAATTTCTATTATTTCTAAAATAAATAAATAAATATCAAATGCTTGAACGTAATTGCACCGTTAATCTGTCTAATGAAATCTCTCTTAAGGTCATGCCACAGCATCTTGATTGGGTTTGGACATCATTTATTTGTTAATTTCCGTATGTTTTTCGGTCATTGTCTTGTTGCATTACAGTGACACTATACAACCCTGACATTCACCTGTAAAATATTGTTATAATTACTGGCACCCTTCATTATACTGAGCAAAAAATTAAATATAAAAAGAATAACACGTGCAGTGTTATATTTTGAGCTCAAGCATACATTCATTTTCACTGTATGAATTTATTTAAACCATAATTTATATGAAATTTTATATATCTCACTTAAAATAAATGTTCTTATTTATTTGCATTTTTTCCCCTTCAAAATACTAATTTGAAAGTTATGGCCGTGAAGAGAATAACAGCATGGAGTCTGTTCCTGTAAGGTCTAACAAGGCTAAGCATATGTTTGACCTATCATCTTGTTGAAAGTTCTATCTCCTAACCATCATTTTTCACAAATCACCAGGGGTTCACCCTCTTCTTGGGAGATTGTGAGTCCTGATGACTGTCACTCACCACAGCAATTAATGGACCATTTTACCTCCATGTTCTTCTCATGAGATTTAAATTGGCCATGCTCGCATACTTTCTCTACCCTGTCAGTCACAGCAACGCTGGCCAATTGTTGGCAGCTCTATATTCTTTATCTGAATTGTGCAGTAAATCTGGATATACAAGATTTTCTCAGATGCTTCAACAGCCATCTGTTATTTTTGATTTAAAAATTATCTTTTTTTTTCATCAGTGACTTTGGTACTGATTTTTGATCAAATACTATTTAATTTTTTTTTTGAGTTTTTTTTTTGTTAGAAATAAGGTTAAAAAAATCGTATTGTTTGAGTGGAAAATCTGAATTATTGTGTAATGTTTATTCTATACAATGATTTTTGTCTCATTTTGAAGGGTGCCAATATTTCTGGATCACCTGTGATATTAAAAAAAACGTTAGTAACAAAAAAATGTGAAATATGTTTGAAATAAAGCAGATTAAAGTTGATTTTATTAGTGTAGTCTGCACACACTCGATTCCAATATGGCGGATTTGTACAGTAATAGCTTTTAGCGGCTTCCTCTGAGGTTCCTGCTGTCCAATCACAGAGCGCTATGTCCAAAGTAGGCGGAGCCCAGTCGGCACGCGCTGCGGTTTACTTCCGGGTGAGAACTCGTCCTCTGGCTGAAGTGCAACGTGAGTAGGGTTGACTTTAATAGGAATTTGAATTAGCTTTATTAGATTTTCTATACGGAGCGCTGGATAATAAACTCACCATTCACAAATGTTAAATACAGTCGTTGAAATACCCGGATGCACTGTGTTTTTAACGCTGCATGTCTTTTCAATGGCGCGCGCGTGTGTGATGCTAGCTAATTTGCCAGTAGCTTTAGTCCTTGACGAGCTGTGATGTCTTAGACCACGTGACTTGCTCAGTAATTCCTAAAATTATTTTTTGTATAGCACTGTCATGCAGTGTTGTAGATCCTTTTCTTGTATTTTCTGCCTGGTAATGTCCTGTTATTGCACATTTAACACCTGATGTCCCCTTTGCTGCACCTCTCTCTGTCTGTCCTGGCTCCTCAGCATGGGTAATGTGTTGGCTGCCAGTTCTCCCAGTCCACCTCCACCAGTGCAAGCTGGCCCGGGGTTGGTGTCTGTGCCTGCTGGCTTTACCATGCCGGCCATCTCCCCAGTCTCACCTGCTTCCTCTGGGCAACAGGAGAACGTGCCTCCTCTACCCAACCCAGGTGCTTTTGAGGAGTTCCATCGAAAATGCAAAGGTGAGCCATCTTCCTTTCTGTGTTGAGATGCTTTAAGTTTATACTCAGAATGTTTTATGATGGTGGCAAGGAGAAACTCCCTGAGAAGTCATGAGGAAGAGACCTTGAGACTCAGAAGGGAACCCCTCCTCTTCTGGGTGACATTGAATAGTCAGAATATAAATTATTACTCTTCTATAACTGTATACTATAGAGTCAAGCAGTGTGTTTCAGTATAAACGTCAGGGTCGTTGTTGAATTCAGTAGAGTTTTAGCTTTAAGTCTATAATATCCAGGTGAAGTTATCCACTGTATAATGAATGAGACTTGACCATAGTTTTCAGCAAGTGCAATCATTAGGCTGTCCAAGTGAGAACATCACGTGTTAAATATTATTATTAGTATTATTGTTATATAATACGTGTAGAACCCATTGTGTGTGTGTGGAACGGAGGACTTTTTAATGGAGCTTTGGGTTTGTTTTATTTGTTTTATATATATTTTTCCCCATTAATCTAGTGCAATTGCTTGCTGCTTGTCTCACATTCAAATTCAATTTCAATTCAAAGATCCAAGTGTGTGTATGTGTGCGTGTGTGTGTGTGTGTGTGTGTGTGTGTGTGCGTGCGTGCATGCATGCATGCTCTGTCTCTCTAGTTTACAGCTTTTACGGAAAGAAAAAAAACCTACTCTATAAGTAATGGGTTAGTAATAATGCACAGGTGAAAACAATCACTTGTTACCGACCGGTTCACTGCACCTATGTTACTTCCCAATTCGCTTACTATCTGTCCTGAATAGTATCCGAGATAAGAATTAGTGTGTCCCAGATCGTACTAGATTGAAATGAGTATTCCCAAGGTACCTGGATGGTCTACTATTTCAGGTAGATTTTCGAAGTGTGGACCCGTGGACACTCTTTCAGCTATTATTGCCTACAGCTCCTCGCGTGAGGGAGGGGGAGTTTTGTGACAGGTTGCTTCACTGCATTCAACCTGCAAAAAATGACAGAAGAGTGTAAAGTCGACCGTGCATCGTCAGTATTTAAGTGTAAGAACGTAAATGTTAAGCACTAACCAAAGTTATTTATTGCCACATAAGAGTACTGGTTGTATGTTGTGCAAAAAGAGTACCAGGTTCATCTTGTAGGGTCAGATGAAGAGACAGAGCGTCTAATAAAATGATGTGTTGCAAATGACTCCCTTTTCCTTTTTAGACAGATGTAAATGAAATGTGGAAAAAATAAATCAAGGGAATGGTAAATTAAATTATATAGAATAATTAGAAAAGCTGAAATGCAACGAGGAGTTTGTTTACAGTGACAGCGTGTATAACTAGGCAACAACATTCGCTTTAGTTACGTGATGTATGCAGTACGTGCATACTCCTTTGCTACACACTGAAAAGTATGTACTTTGTCTTGATAAAAAGACTACATGCTTTTAGTGCATAGTATAAGTAGGCGAATTGGGACGCAGCACTAGTTTCTCCATGCACAGCTCTCGCTCGACCACAGCCCTGCTGCCACAACATGATTTTAACTCATTTATTATTAGGTTTAGATTATGTGGAGCGTCCACCTTACACATCCTTGCGAGTGAGCTGTTACTACTACTAAGCGATAGTTATTTACAGCCGGTACTACTGTCGGAGCTGCTGTTATAGAGACTTAATAAACACCTTCTGACCAATCAGCTTCAAGAATTCTACAATGCTGTGCTATAAAGTTCCTAAGTGCAATGGCAAGGGCGTGTTGATGAGAACGCAATAATAATACTAAAAAAAAAAACTCATTCATAGTGTATAATGAAAAATCTTTTTTCCCTTATAGAGGTGTTCCCCGTGCAGATGGAAGGAGTTCGGCTAACAGTCAACAAGGGCCTCAGCAGCTTTTTCCAGGTCTGTCTGCTGTCTCATTTTTCTCTTCTGGCTTTCTTTATTATCTTCCGCTGTTTGTTTTTTTTTTTGTGTACTAGTAAAGGTTCGGTCAAGATAAACACATACAACGTACAATGGTGTGTCAAGGATTGTAAGTGTTACAGCCAAGTCGTTAAGCATTATTATGTCAAAAGCTCCATGAGATCATTTTGTTGAGGTCTTGCAGGAAATCTCAGACCCTACATTCCCTTTTGGTTCTAAACTTTATATAACCTTTGTTCTGTCAGCTCTACTGACGTCAGCTAGAGGTTGTAAACTACCGTTTATGCCTAGGTGATATGATAATCTATATATTGATGATTCAAATTTGAAATGCAGAAAATGGTGTTTGAGAAACAGAAACAGGGCCTTGGGATAATAATGGGAATGATATGTCTAGTGAAAGCCAATTTAGACACAGGCAGATTTTTTTTTTTCATCGGCTGTCAGTGGTGCAAAATTGGCTGCCTGTAAGCACATCACGTTATGTGGTCTAATACAACAAATCCTACCTCACGACCAAAGAATTGGGCTAAAGGTGGTACAGTGTAAATCCAGCTCAAAGGAGCTTTAGGTAATTCAGCCAAATCAAAGCTTTATACAGATTGCATTAACCTGTGTCCAGCTTCGTCCCCTTTGCCAGTAAAAATGACTCCATCATGGAAAACGAATGCAAATGTTTATTCTGATTTTACTGCATTTCTTGTAAGTATTTTTTTTGCTGACAGAAGAATTATCTGGCTGTGCTGTACACGTGCCAATTTCAGCCATATTCTTTTTTCCTAAGAGACTGAGATGGAGTGTCTGTAAAATGACTGAGAGTTGGTCTTTGTAAACACTTTAAGGCTTACTCAATGGTATTTTGGCCCACTAGGGGGCGATGTATGCTTCCTAGAAGAAATCTGGATTTGTAAGCGCGGACCACAAACTGGTTCTCTAGTTAAACAGATATGGCAAGATGGATATGGAGAGGGGAAAAAAGATCCAGAGTGTAAAAAAATAGCCTACACATCCTCTGTAGTGTTCATTTTTTCACAAAAAAAAAAAAGAAGTTTGCGAGACACCATGGACAGGAATGATCCCGATCGATCTGTGTTTATCTATAGCACCCTCGGTGAGCTGCCGTCTCGCTCTGCAGTCTCACGTGACTTAATGAAATTGTTTGCTGTTTCTTTGCAGGTCAACCACACCATCATGCTAAGCACCCTGGGAGATTCCAGTTATAGATTCGGTGCTACATATGTGGGGACCAAGCAGACAGGACCTGCAGAGGTAAAAATTAAAGCAGTGTGTTTACAAGTTTACAGAGAAACGTGACATTTTGGACAAGCCCTTGACCAGCCATGCAAACAAAGTGCTTCTTCTGCTGTAAAAGATTCATATTTAGATTTTTAGTAATCCTTGTTTATTTTGCAACAAAAAATGCACAATTTAGATTAATGATTCAACGTAGTATTTTGTTCACATGATGGATTCTTTTGCTGTTCTCGACAACTATTGCACGTCCTTCAGTGAATTGAAATGGCTGTTATGATGCAGGGTTATGTATGGCTATCACATCTCTTGGCGTTATTGTAAGATTACATATTGTACATTTAAGATGTTAATGCATATGGAGAAACTTACTTAAACCACATTTATCCATTAAACAGTTTTATCAGATTAATGTAAGAACTATAAGTAAGTAAAATAAGTATATTGTGCACACGGATTAAAATTTTGTGACCTTGATTTGCCACACTAAACTAAATTGTGCAATACATTTTTTTGGTGCACAAAAAAATAACACGTCCTCCCTACCAAACATCCTAGTTAGCCGGTCATTGATGTATCTGGGAGCATACATTGTTCTCAGACTGTTTTAATTCTATTTGTATGAGCGGTCAAAGAACTCAAGGAACCTGTATGGGTTGGTAAATCTGCCATACATCATTTTATGAGCGATCTACAAATGTAATTGTTTTAATTGATCCTGGGTTTATAGAGTGGTTCAGATCTAGCTTTTTTCCTTCTGAGCTGTATGAACACAAATATCTGTGATCTGATCTTTTGGAATCAGATGTACACTAGATGGCCAAAAGTCCTTAGACACCTGACCATCACAATCATATGTGCTTGTTGAACATCCCATTCCAGATTTATTCTCCCTTTACTATTAGTATAATGAGCTCCACTCTTCTGGGAAGGATTTCCACTAGATGTTGGGGCGAGGCTGTGGGGATTTGTGTTCATTCAGCTACAAGAGATATTGGTGAGGAGGTCTGGGGTTCAGTCGGTGTTCCAGTTCAGTGCGGTTGAGGTCAGGGCTCTGTGCAGGACACTCGAGTTAGCTGGCTGTCTGTCATGATTTTTGGTGAGTTGTATGTGTAGATTTTTAGCCTTGTTCCCTCCTTCACACCCCTCAACCAGTGGGTTGTTTTTTTTGTTGTTGTTGTTCTTTTAATTATGTGCATTATAAAATCAAGCCAAACTAAGTAATAAACTATTCAAACACATTTCTTTCTCCTCTTCTTGGACTCTTCAAAGGTGTGATTTGAAAGCTCTGATGATTCAAATCAATTCAATTCAATTTTATTTGTATAGCACTTATAACAATGGATATTGTCACAAGGCAGCTTTACAGAAATAAATGGATTAAAAAAAAATACTGTAAATATGTGAATTTATCCCTAATGATACGACGTTATGAAAAGTAATAACTCACAGCTTTCTCTGACAGTCTACTTTATCTGAAACTTTACCTAAAGTTTTAATTCATGCTTCCGTGAGAGCACAGTAGATCGGTGTTTCCTCTTTGACACGTGAGAAATCTGTGTGTTCGCTAGGCATTTCCAGTTCTGGTGGGTGACATTGACAACACTGGCAGCCTCAATGCACAGATTATCCACCAAATAAGCCACAGAGTGCGCTCGAAGCTGGCCTTCCAGGTAAGTACGTGATACGATGAACAGAATCTTTCATTCATGCATAGTGAGACTCATTCGTCTAGCTTCTTCTGCTTGTGTAACATTCCTCTTTGTCTAATCAGACGCAGCAGCAAAAGTTTGTCAACTATCAGGGAGATGCTGAGTTTAAAGGAGACGACTTCACAGCTACAGTAACTGTAGGAAACCCAGACATGGTGGTAGGATCAGGTACAGTTCGAGTAGAGTTTTCTAATATGTTACCTGGTCATGTGATCATGCATGTCATGTTTATATATATATATATATATATAAGTGTATATATATAATCATCACACTCTTCTTCATGTCTTTCTCAGGCATTGTTGTGGCTCACTATCTCCAGTCGATCACTCCGTCCTTGGCCCTGGGAGGAGAGCTGGTATACCATCGCCGGCCTGGTGAAGAGGGAACAGTAATGTCTTTGGCAGGAAGATATACAGGTATAAATGTAATATATACCGAGAAACAAAAGTCACCCAGTAAAAGGAAGAAGTGCTGTGCAATATCAAAAGCCCAGCACTGCAAAAATGACATCTTTACAAGTGAAAATATCTTGAATATAGACAAATTTATCCAGTATTTCCTATTATAAGATTACCATAAATCAAATATAAGATTATTAAACCTATTTCTAGATTTTTATTTCTCTCTCTTTTTTAAAAAAAACTATTTTCAAGCTTGATCTAGTCTTGTTCACGTGAAGCACTTATTTCTAGAAGAAAGCAAAATTCTGTAGAAAATTATAAGAAAATAAAAATAATTTGGTAATTTTAAAGTAATGTCATACAGTTTGTTGTGCTTAATGAAGCAGCAGAGTCTATAAAGAACATTTTCATAGAGTTATTTCAGCGAGGTGCTAAAATGGTTGCGTCTTGTATATTGTCATTAAATTAGGAATAGCTGTGGGAGTGAGCAGACCAGTTCACTGAGACAAAAAGCCTATGTTTATATAATGAAGAGCAGAGCTTATGTTGAAAAAAGGAAGATGAAGCTTTATGAGCATATGAGAGGAGACTCATGGTTGCAAATGTGATGTGGCCACATGTTTCGGCCTGGTGAAGAGGGAACAGTAATGTCTTTGGCAGGAAGATATACAGGCTACAAGATATATTCCAGACACATCACATTTGCAGTGTGAGCAACAACATGTCCTAATACGTCCCTGACAACATCAAATGTCCGTCTGATTATCAGGGTTGCCAGGTTTGTGGTTTTTCACACTCAAGGTACAGTAGGTTGATTCGAATCAAATCGCCCTTTCGGCTGCTCCCGTTAGGGGTCGCCACAGCGGCTCATTGGTCCGTGTATTTGATTTGGCACAGTTTTTACGCCGGATGCCCTTCCTGACGCAACCCTCCCCAACTTTTCCGGGCTTGGGACTGGCACTGAGAGCGCACTAGCGCACTAGGGAATCGAACCCAGGCCACAGCGGTGAGAGTGCTGTGGCCTAACCACTAGTCCACCAGGGACCCAAGGTACAGTAGGTTGATTAAATGTGAAAAATCACAAACCTGGCAACCCTGACGATTGTGATGTGATGTTCTGTGTGATCAGAACACAGGACGCATTTGACTCAGTCCACAACTGTTGTGATCCAGTCACCTGAGACGGATATTAATGCCGAGTATGAACAGGCATACTGTGCATAACATCTTCCCTTCTTTGTCCAGGTTCTAATTTTATTGCCACGCTGACCCTCGGAGGTGCTGGTGCACATGCATCATATTATCACAAAGCCAATGAGCAGGTAAGGTTTCTTTCAGTAGTGAGGATTTTTATCACTTATCTAGATATGACAGTGTTGCTTTTGATTAGAAGCTCTTATAATATTTTCTGTGGTATAGTGTACACATTAACATAAAGTAAAATCTACTCTGGTGATGTGTAGCTGCAGATTGGTGTGGAGTTTGAAGCCAGTACTCGTATGCAGGAAACAAATGTATTGTTTGGTTACCAGCTGGACATCCCCAAGGCCAATCTGCTCTTTAAAGGTACGCAAAACATGCATTTCAGTTTCTAACCTATCAATGGAATACGAAAATGGGTCACGTGATGAATGACGCACGACGGGGTGGTGCGATGAGTTACTGTTACCACCTCGATTTTCACGATTAATGCGGTTAATTCGAATTAATGTTTTAACACGGTTTTCAAAGTGTTCTAATCGAGATGTTTATAAATAAGAATATTAATTTTTTTAATTGAAACATCCATAAATGCTATTTAAAATTTTAACCCAATACAAAGGGAAAAACAGCCCTAACACTGACAATAAAACCATGTACTATACAAAACTATAGAAACTATACAAATAAATGATGTACTGTTCAAATGATTAATTACTAATATTTCTTTAAACATTCTCATACTACATACAAAACATGGATACAAATACTTTCAAGATTAGATTTAATTAGATATAAAAGTGCAGCGATTTGATTATACCAAGAAACTAATTGAGAATGAACATTGTAAGATCTTCGAAGGTTCTGTCTTATTATTGTTCCATTATATTTTTTTCATAATATAATATTATATAATCATAATATAATGCTATATAACAATAGAAAATTAAGCACAATCACATTGTAAATTGCAGTGAGGTAATTATATCATACAGTACAATAGCATGTAATTAAATGCTGCAGTTGAGCTGTGCGATAATTAAGCAGTATCACACGAGCAAGAGTACACGGCCGATATTCAGCACAACACCACGATTGTGAGTGTGAGGTTGCTTTTCGTTAGCCTCATACCATAATTGTCTAAGTCATTTTTGACCAAATATGACTTGGGCAATTATGCTATGAGGCTAACGTTTTATACAACAGTAAACAAGAAAATAATATCGTGTGTCTGACATTGCAGGTACAGCATGGTCAAATATTTTGACAGACTGACTGACGGCCCGTAGCGAGTGTAGTAACGGTTTCAGTGTAAAAAAAAAAAAAAAAACTATTGCTATTAAAATATGTTTTATTTAACAGCGTAACAGCACCTTGAAACAGCTCATTGCAGCTTGAGACATACCAGATCGGCCACTTATCGCTCACTTAGTGCTGACTCTAACAAAGTATCACACAGCATTAAGAGAAGATGCCACAGAAAACGCAACTTATATATCGCTTGATCCCATCCTCCTTTTATACAGCCGCATTCTTAATTGAATATCGGGACTTATTTGTCTTTATTTATGGATTTATATTTGCTTGCTTTCTTTATTTTTTATACTTAATATTTCCTAGGTTAGCTCCATTAATAAGAAACGACTGGGTTTCACAAAATCAGATTTGTGTGTGTAATTGAAATACATACGCAGTTTAAACCTGACAGTTAGTCCATATATAAAAGTGCTGTAATCATCAGGATTTATATGATTTGAATTTTTATGCGTAAATTTACACATATGCAAAAGCACAAGTAGGATACAAGCATTTTTCCAAAATTACTGGATTTTCATGAATACCAAATTTCCTACAAAGATTTACAAATAAATCCATTTGTATCCTGCTTGGTAAATGAGATCCAATGGTCATAGCACAAAGGGTAACTATACAGGACTTTACATATACACTGCAAGCATAGGCTATAACTGCATAACATTACTAGAAAAAACATAATGTAGAATAAATACTCGACACAAAATAACTAACACAAAGACGGACACAATAATCCCACTGAATGCAAGCAGCATAAGAATAGCTTCAAATATATTGTGGAAAATGTCTCTGTAAGTGTGTGAGGTACTTCAGTAATTGCGCAGCTTAGCAGCAGTGAAGTTGCTGTCCTTGAATCAGAAATAAGATGATATTGTAGTCCTGTTGTGTTCATATGTGGCGTATTGAACATTGTATAATAAACCCACATGTCCACTTTTCCTTTTTTTGCAGGTTCTATAGACAGTAACTGGGTAGTAGGAGCAACGCTGGAAAAAAAGCTGCTGCCTCTTCCCCTGTCTTTGGCGCTTTGTTCTTTCCTCAACCATCGTAAAAACAAGTTCCAGTGTGGGTTTGGCGTGACCATTGGTTGAGCAACCTGTTTAAGTGAACAGGGGCTGACATTCACACATTGATGTTTTAGGGATCAGCAACATGTGGACACTCACACAAAGTGCACCATCAATTTATCATTTCTTTTTTTTTTTTTTTTTATATATGAATGTGTCTCAGTCACTGTTTATATATAAAGAAGTATCCGGAAAGTAACTGCAGTATATATTATATATAGCAGATATTCAACCATATTCCTGCAATGTCCATTTCATAAAGCATCTTGCAAAAAAAAGCCAATCAGCTGATTTCTGAATGAAGAAATGTTGAATGAAAAGTCTGAAAGGACAGACAGTCTGCAATACTTTATTTTAGGTCTTTGGAGAGTGATTGTAATCTTGTTTGTTGTTTTTGTTAAGTCTGTGTGTGTGTGTGTGTGTGTGTGTGTGTGTGTATTGTGGGTGGGTTTTTTGTTTGTTTTTTTTAACTAACTGGGTTTTTTTTTTTAATCTAAATTAAAAAATTTTTTTGTTGCTAGGTCTGATTGCATTTTTGCCATTTCTTTTACTAAGGTTACATATATTAAAAACGGTCGACTGAATCTAGATAAATACGGTTTCCTATATAAAAACTGTTTTTTGTTTGTTTTTTTTTTGTTTTGTTTTGTTTTTTTTTTTAAAATCATTTGTGCTTGAGTGTTTGGTTGAGAATGAGTACGTTTTGAGTTGAGTAGAAGATTTTAGTTGTTCTTTAATGATGTATGTACTCAGACACCTATACGTGAGCAGAAAAGAACCAGCATAAAGGAGGACGGTGATGTCGGCTTTAATACGAACGTACCTCTGTTTCCAGACTGTTCATAATGGGAGTCTTTGAGGAACTGTTTCATTGACGTGTCTGTGCGAACAAGTTTTCCCAGAAAGAACACCAAATTCAGTCTCCGAAATGTCACCAAATCTCAGCCAATATTGCACAAAAGTTGATCTGTAATATGCTATAACCATTGCAGTGACCCTGATATATGCAATATTTACATTTCTTCAGTATATTGCCTTCAGTCTTCATGGAGAAGAAGCAATCCAAGCATTGAAGTGAGGGCTAAGAAAGTAGAAGTGGCTCTTGAACACTTCTCAGAAGCTTCTGGTCATTAGAGCAGAACCTCAACTACTGAGTCAGTGTCCTTTATTAAATAAATAAAAGATATAAAAGAATAAAAGTGAGTATTGCAGTCTAATTGAATCTTGTTCATGGGTCCTCACTTCCTTCTTTTTTAACTGGCATGCATGAAAAGCTTTGGCGTCTCCAATCTGATGCAAATATTCAAATATTTTTAATGTGGTTATTGGTTAATGTGGAAATTATAGAGCCATATTTTTGATTCAGCAAAGTTTTTTTAAAAATAATTTTTCTACATTGAATCTAAGAAAACATGCATTTAACCATTAACCATGTGTTAACCCATCTCAGAAAACAGTATTATTTTTTACAAGGTTTCTTTGTTGACAATGGGCCTCATTTGTCAAGCTGGATATGAACTGAATTTTTCATAAATTGTTTGTATGAGTGTTTACATAAGAAATTTGGTATTTATGAAAATCCGGTAATTTCAGAAATACCTTCGTGCTCATGCTTCTCGTGTGTGTGAATTTAGGCATAAGAAGAATAACTAATAACTAAACCTCTATCGAGGAGTGTCAAATCATAAAATCTGTAATGAGTTCCTGGATTTTTAACATGCTGATGCTGATGCCAGTGCTAACTTGGCTAACAACAAGATAATATAACATTCCTGTGCATGTCCAGGTTTTGTCCATTTCTTGCTACTGCCATGTTTCAGAGAGAGATAAGTGATTGATATGGTATGTCTCAACCTA
>CM074973.1:10216118-10229156 GCA_037577455.1 Pangasius macronema | reverse complement strand
CACAACAAAGGACTTCATCAGGGGGAAAAAGTGGAAGGTTTTAGACTGGCCAAGTCAATCACCAGACCTTAACCCAATGGAGCAACATTTCACCTCCTGAAGAAGAGACTGATACGAGAAACCCCCCAAAACATACAACTAAAAAAAGATGCAGTACAAGCCTGGAAGAGCAACACAAAAGAAGAATGCAAACGATGGATATGCGACCAAATATTAAGTATTATTTACGTTAAGACTATATATTCCAATACTTTTGCTCACCTAAAGAAATTGGGTTTTCTGCCACCAAAGGGGCCATGCTGTAAGTTGTTTAACACATCTAGATGTAAATATCATGAAATTAAAGCTGAAATTTGGATCTACTGTCTCATATTCAACTTTTGATCTCAAACCCAAAAGCCTTCAGCAAAAAAAATATAAGAATTGGCCTTGCTGTTCCAATACTTTTGGAGGGGCATGTAAGTGATAACAGGAGCTAACTTGTCTCGCTGAGGTTCCACGACAATAAATAATTAAAAAGTGTGATGTGACATTCTTTCGTAAATTAAATATTGTAATCGTTGGCAAATCGCTGTGGTATATACAGAATAACGCCACGGAAATATCAGAAAATTAATCAACACCTTCTGACCAATCAGATTTGTTATAAATCTCTAATTGATTAATTTTTTTTTTTTGGGGTTTACTCTGTGAGCCCATCCCACCCCCACCCCTGTTCACGAAGCTCCGCCCCCAGGATCCACAGTGGCCTGTAAAATGACTGACAGGAGGCATATCCAAACACAATCAAGCTTTCCGGCCCGGAAGTCAGTTTTCCAAACGGATCCTTGTTCTCAGTCCAGGGAATAAACTTTAGTATTTTACATCTTTTACAGATTATTTGTACAAGTAAGAAAAAAAAAAAAACTATTGCACCTTTAAATCAGCCAAGCAGCCTAGCTAGCTCTTGTGTTTAAGGATCAGTGGCATGTTTTTAGGTTTTTAACAAATGAATTATTTAATTAATTACAGTCCCAAGTCAGCATCCTTTTCTAAATCCACCAGGAAACAATGGCTAGTTTGAGACAGTGGCAAAAATAACCGCTCCGTTACGACCTACAGCAAAGTAATTAATAAATAATAATAATAATAATAATAATAACAATAATAATAATGAAGTAGAAGAAGAAGCAAGAGAAGAAGAAGCAGAATAAGAATCAGGAAAAATGACCACATCTGTAGGCTTAGCGTAATGTCAGCTATGGAGCTAGCTTAATCATGTCACTGCAGTGTAACAGTCAGGCGCACTTCCGCATTCACATCACACTTTGTTGTTAATAAACACATTTCATTCCTTTTAATAACTGTACAGAAAGCGCGTTTTGGTGATAAAGAGTCTGTTTAATCCACACGGCTAGCACGTTAGCTAGCTGCCGGGCAGGCAGGAGAGATAATGACTCAGGAGAATACCGAGTGCACTGCAATTATTCAACTCGATCCCATTTCCCGACTCATTAACCCCCAAACCGAAACCACACCCGCGTCTCTAACACATCAAACCCCAACAGCGTCTCAGGAGTTCATATCAACCCTCAACAATACAAAATATAGAAGCAAATTCTTTTATTTCTTACCAGACCATAGTGCTTTCGAGCACCATCTTGGAAACTTTCTACTCACAAACAACGCGGATGCTGATTGGTCCAAATGACGCCTTTCATAACAACGCATCTGATTGGCTGACAGTTTCATCCTTTCAGCTCCTATCGCCACCTGTCGGTTATAGACCGTATTACAGCAGCGTGTGTACAGCGATTTGCTAACAATGACAACTTTTAATGTCTTAAAGGTGCAATAGTCAGTATTTTTTTTTTCATTTACCTCCACCAAAATCATTTTTTGCACGGAACTGTCAATATAAAGTGTGCATGTATGTGTATCTGAATATAATTATTATTATTTACACAGCAAAGCTCTGGCAGGTTGTACATAGTGCAAGTTCATGTCTCATTTTATTGTTTTATAATCCTTATAAAGGATTTCCAAAGGATATATTTCAAATGTTGCATGGATGTATATGAACTGGTTTTGACTCAAAATTAAAAAAATAATATTTATTTTTTTCAACTAGTAATTTGTTAGTCTTAATTTACACACTGTAGTCCAATTACCTTGTACAGTTTTCTTTCGTCTCAAGAACCAAAGGTTATCATTTTATCTGTGAATATAAACGTCTTAACTCCTCAAATTCATTACAAAGGATTTGCAGACAGACACCAAGCATGAAACGTTTACTTAACTGCTGATTTGTCAAATTGCTTTTATTGCCCTGGTTTAAGGAGCTACAGAAAGGTGACAAATTAAAGTGGGAAAAAAACTATAAAGTGTCTTAGCAAGGTTTTGGGCCACCACATTTATTTAAAAAAAAAATCTATTTAATACATACAAACAGAATGTAAAGACATGCACAAGACCATCTGAGACACACGGAGACACAGTGAATTACTATACTATACTATAAACCCATTATTTTTCCACCTCAGCACTTTCAGCATAGCTGAGTGTATTAAATGAAGATTCAACTTAAAACCAAAGTCTGAAACATTGCATTTGTACAAATTCCAACTAGGAATACACCAGAGTATTGCATAAACCCACAGGCAGTACTTATAACACAGTTTTTGAAATTTAAAGAAATAAAAATAGATAAATAAATAGTCATTTTCCAGGCTTGTATCCTAAAGTGGCTTATTTTTTTGGTGCCACACTAAACTCTGACATTATTTACTGCAAATCACATATGGCCACGACTGAACTCCAATTCCACAATACTTTCTCTTCCTCAATGTTCATAAATCTTATTTTAGAGAATTACAACTTTATGAACAATCAAATATGTATACGTAAGGCACTGTTAAAATATGTAAACTATTCAGAGCGAGTGCAATTTTTTGTGCAAAAAAGACACATGATGGCTAAGAAAGGCTCTTAAAAATCCAATTCTGTCAAACTAAACACCAAGACGTACCCAAAAAAAAAAAAATGTTGACATTGTATTTTAAGACTGGAAAATTACAGAAGAAATTACAATTCATATAAAATCAGACAGCACCGTTTTGATAAACATTTCACAAGGCTTACGAAGAGAACAATAAGACAAAGGGATAGATGTCCTCTCACATCATTATTGCTTATTTAACAGAATATCGGGCCTCATTTATCAATCTTTCAGCAAAGTTGTGTATAAAGTGAAGTGAAGTGAAGTGACTTTGTGGCCAAGTACGGTGACCCATACTAGGAATTTGTGCTCTGCATTTAACCCATCCAAGTGCACACACACANACACACCCGGAGCAGTGGGCAGCCATTTTAGCTGCGGCGCCCGGGGAGCAGTTGGGGAATCGGTGCCTTGCTCAAGGCCAACAAACTCCATAAAAGGTCAAGTGCACAGACAGCTGGGAGCAGGAAATGTATGAGGTTGAAGTTATTTTGACTATTTTTGCAAACTAGTTCTAGTTTTGGTGGATCGTCACACATTTAGTGTCCGTCTATTCAGCAGAGTGTTAAACTCAATAATTAACAAAAACAGTTTGACATTTGTAAACAATATGGCTGACACATGTCCATCAATTCTAAAAAAGGCGGAGCCTAATTTATAAAACAGCTGTAACTCATGATCGTTTGTCTAGATTTGGCATAGACAGAACGTCTATGCCAATTTAATAACATATTAATAATAATAAGCAACAGTAAATCTTCCATCAGCTGAGGCATTTGTTAATGTCAATAAAATAAAACAACTGGTTTTCACAAAATGTTTGATGGTTTTCTTAGTTCCTGACCTTGTGAACTTAACCTGAGGATGTGTTTTTGACTCCAAAGCTCTTCTATAAGTCGCTCTGGATAAGGGCGTCTGCTAAACGCTGTAAACGTAATAATAAAAATAAGCGATTTAACCTCGACAGTATATTCCAGGTATAAAAATGCAGTAATCCATGCAAATGATATGATCTTAAGTCAATCAAGTCGAGGTTTATATTGGTTAGTCTTCTTCTGAGTAAATATACACACTCTCAGAAGCACGAGTACGATATAACGTTTTTTACTGAAATTACGTGATTTTCATGAACACCAAAATTCTTGTTTAACTGCTCGTACTAACAGTTAGGGATAAATCCGTTCGTATCCAGATTGCTAAATGAGGCCCGCTGTACCAGATCTTACACCACTCACAACATTTTCACTTACTTAAACTGTACCTAACTTGAGATAACATTTTAAAAGAAAATACATGTAAATGAATTAATGCCAACAGAATTCATGTAGCGCTCACCCCATTTTGATCACATAACATTCAGAAAGCTTTTCTTTTTATTATCTGCATGCAATTATCTTAAAAAAAAAAAGCTGAAGCAGAATGGAAGCAAAGGAATATTTCTAAAGGCGTTAATGAGAATAAGAGTTAAATAGTTTAGTAAACATTAAACATGCACATTTCTTCTGGCAAGCATTGGAATAATATACTGACGGGTTAAAGTGTTGTGTAGGTCACGTAATATTTCTATAGTCTTCTGGTTAAGATTAAATAGGATCTGCTCTAGGGCTGGATAATATGATGATAGCAATATGATATCAGTATAAATTATGTCTCAGTACGCTTATCTTTGCGTGTATTTTACTGATTTAAAGCAGAGGATTAGATGTTATAATTTTGTACCGGATATGTAAAACTGTAAAATGTTACAATTAATTTATTTTTGCTAATGTTAAATAAAAGCAAAAAGGAACTTGTTTTTTGTGTGTGTGTTTTTTTTAAATGCAGCCACTATTTTGCGAGCAGTTTGTTATCTCGTTGTACATATCATGCATCAGAAACCGTGATATGATATCTTTCGCCCCACCCACCCACTCTTCTCTCCACAACTACGCATTGTGCACTTCCCGTAATACTGAGCATCTCCAGAACATTTTCTTAGTGAGATGACGAAATATTGGTCACATTAGCAAAGGTACCTTACCTTTTTCATAGTTAAAACAAGTCTGAATTTCCAGTTTCAGCAAATTTAAAACAAAATTTAACACTAAATACTCAAAAACCCCTATAAAAGCCTCCATTATCGCCTCCACTAGTTGAACTGATAAATCTCAGCAGTCCGTTTCCCTCTCCTTTTCCCGAGCGAGGGAACCATTATGGCTCAGTGTTAAACCATGTTCATAAAAAAAAACAAACAAATGAAAAACTATCTATATAATTCTGCATGCAGTGTATAGAGGCACAAAAGATAAGTTCATTTTAACTAACTATTTCAAAGAGTTCATATTTGGCGCGCGTGTTTGGGATTGCTAACACACTTCTTACTTTTCTCAATGTTTTTTTTTTTTTTTTTTTTTTTAGCAGCAACCTTGGATGCAGAAGTCACCCAAGGAACACCTTTTGTACAGCTTGTGTGTCCTTTGCTGCAGCGTAAAGTACTTTCTGTGTCCGCCTTCCTTTCACTTTGTTTTTCCTCATACTTTAGGTCTGCTGATGTCCATCCAAAAAAAAACCTTTGGCTGTCTTCCTTAAAGCAGTATATCACTGTTCCTGAGAGAAAAAAGAAAAAAAAACACATAAAATGCTGATCTTTATCATTTCAGTTTTTCCATTTCATTAACATAAATATGTCTCCTTTCCTTAATACAAGAATAAAACAATCACACAAAGCAAATGGTAAACGTCAAAACCCTGTACATCTGCTTCCCGCCTCTACATTTAGGGGTCCAAGCATGCCGTGCTCAAACCCTGTGGTATTTGTCCGATTTTCTTTACATTTGTGCAGCCAAATGCGTAAAGCATATAGACATGAAAGTTAAATGGTAGGCGCTGTATATCACCCACCACTCAGAAACATTAAATGACCGATTCGCGCCTCTTGGTGGTGCTAACGCTACAAGAACATTAATTACAATTATATCATTTGCATGTTAGTTTGAATTTAAATGCATTTGAAAGTTATTATTTTGAACTTGCATTATATCATCTGAAATGTTCAATCTGAATTTTCAACTCAATGTCTATGATCGATTTCTAAAAGCATTCAGTCTCTTTATTACCTCACTTTTTTTTTTTAGATTCGCTTTCAAAAGAACATCCAGATAACTTCAGGTTGAACACAGAACCCATCTACTCTCACACACACACTGCATCGCAGGAGGCATGGCAATGCTCAGAGTAAACGTGAGTGAGACCACAGACACCCTCTGTCGATGAAAGAGGATCAGAGGAGATAAGGCTACGGTAACTCAGCCACTCTTTACATCCGTGGTGAGCAGAAAAGCATCTCAGAACGCACAACACATCGAACTTTGAGGTGGATGGGCTGCAACAGCTGAAGATTTCCTCCCATGACCTTCCTGTCAGCTCCAACCAGTCTGGCCATCCTCCTCTGATCTCTTTTATCAACAAGGCATTTCCATCCACACTGGATGCTTTTTGTTTTTCACACCAGTCTGCATAAACTCTGTGTGAAAATCCCAGGAGATCAATAGTTTCTGAAACACTCACACTAACCCATCTGGCACCAACCTCTAATAACCACGCCACAGTCAGAGTCACTGAGATAGCACTTTCCTCATTCTGATGTTTGATGTCTTCTTCTTATTTCTTATAAGGGCGTGTAGCCAGGTATGGTGACCCATACTCGGAATTTGTGCTCTGCATTTAACCCATCCAAGTGCACACACACACAGTAGTGAACACACNGCAGCCATTTTAGCTGCGGCACCCGGGGAGCAGTTGGGGGATCGGTGCCTTGCTCAAGGGTCTCACCTCAGTCGTGGGTATTGAGGGTGGCAGAGAGGCGCTGGTCATTCTGTTACTGTTAAACTGTTAGCGTTCCCCAAGACAAAACCACTACAGTGGTAGTGTTTCTCTAAAACAGGAAAAACTGACTCCCATGTGCAAAAAAATGCACTTAGTAGACTACTTACTACTTAAATTTCATACATTATTAGAAAATAATCGTTTGTTGCAGCCCCTCCATGGAAGTATGGAGGCACCAATTTGAACGTCGTATGCGCATGACACCGCTCACACACACTCAGATCCAAAGACACAGAAGTATCAATCAAGCCTGTGTCCCTACACGGCTACGAGAAGCAAGTGTGTGCACTGGGTACACATCTTACCTTTTTACAGCAATTTAGCTTCCGCTATTCCACTCTGAAAAAAAAAACATTAAGAGGTAGATTACACAGAGACTACATAAGGTTTACTGAAAAATAATGCACACATACACGTACGCACCTCCTGAGTGTGTTATCAGCTAAGCCACTTGCAAGAGGGCTACTAATGAGGTCCGGGCATGGATCGTTTTCTGTGAGAATAAATGCAAAAAAGTAGTTCAGTGTCTCAAAGGAACATTTCTATTATTCATGTAGGAGAACCAAGCAATTATGCATGAACAACAGGAAGGCATTCTCACAATGCATAACATTCCTTGCCATCTGCCAGCTTCACTGAACTGTACACACCAAACAGCAGGGTCATTCGCAACAGGAAAGGAAAAAGATGTTGTGTAATAGGAGATTTAGTAATTATCCTGACCCCCTCCACCCCCTTACCTCCACTTCCCGGTGTCTCTGAGGTGGGAGACACAGCACTGTCGCTATGTATCGGAGTCGACTCCTCGTCTGGCTGAGTTTGATCTGCATTTGTCGGCGCTACCGTAACTGACGACTGACCCTGCTGGGTTTGTCCAGCCGCTGCAGTGCTTGCCTTGCGTTGCCCTGCGATGACTCCTCGCACCTTCTTAGAAGGCAATATTTTTGCTAGGGAGGAGAAAGAAACAAGAATTTCCTCTTTTTAAGGGTCCAAGCACGTAGACCTGGTACAATGCTGTAATTCAAGAAATTCAGTCAGTAGGTCGTATCCCTTCCTGCTACTCAGGCAAGTGAGACGGGCCCAATCAGCCTAATGGTGGCGCTATAGCACAAGCGTTTACGTTTTGGCCCATATCTCGAGATCTGTGCGTCCTACACTCTAAAATCTTTCTCCCTTTTATTCCACTGATTTAGGCCCCACCCACTAATTTCAACCATGATGGATTTTTTTTTAACTACTTTCCGTAATATGCTAAACCTACTTTTGCAAACTAGTTCTAGGTGGTTTTGGTGGATCTTCACACATTTAGTGTCCATCTATTCAGCAGAGTATGAAACTCAATAATTATCAAAAACAGTTTGGACATTTGTAAACAATATGGCTGACACCTGTCGATCAATTCTTACAAGGCGGAGCCTAATTTACTCAAACAGATGCAACTCTGTTGGATTGGTTGTGTGGCTTTGCACAAAAGTTGAAAGGCACATACAGGACGAGATTTCGAGGTCATAGACAAAGCTGTGGTGTGTTCATAGCTGCAGGGGGTGGGCGGGGGAGGATAAATCTTATCACGATCAAACTTGGTGTACTGCTTTTGTGCTAATCTGTATGTGGATTTGTAATGATGACTAGGTTATTTCAAACACCATCAGCCAATCAGCTTTTAGCAAGGCATTTCATAATAAATAACAACTCCAGTCACCTTAATACTTGCTACTAGACAATAAAAATAAAATGGATGACTGAAAACCTTAACAGATATTTGGAGACATGACATAACTTGGACTTACATGAAGATTTCCTGAAAACGGTATTGGACATGAACTTCTGGAAGCGGTCTGCATAGAAACCAGGCCTGTGTACTGACACTGTATCCTGAAGCAGAGAAGTGTAAAATAATACTATTAATGCACAAATTTTTTCCAATATAAAGCTGTCAAATATACAATTTCTTTTCGCTCCAGGTAAGTATGAAAGCATTTCATATGAAAATGACTCTATGTATGTATGCATGTTTCTTTCTTGCATATTTATGCTATTATTCATGGGAGAACTTTTATTAACGGGAGATATAATGTGCAACTCTGCCTCACTCGATGATTACGGGAAGTCAAAACGCATACCAAGACCATGTAATGATTAGGCTATGTCATTTTTTTTGTGTCCTTAGTGTTATGAACTCCACTAAACAAGTACTGGGTGAAGATTTAGCCTCATATTAGCTGTAAGAGTGCCTGGTTAATCTGAAAGCTTGGACCCATGGGAAAATCAGCAGTCTTTAAGGATTGAGTAAACGTCCACTGTATGACCAAATCGAGATGGAGTCGTTCGGATACGTACAACAGAAGAGTCAACAAACCTTTAGAAATCTCACACAAAACAGCCTGCAGACTGTACTGAATGTATATGATGTATATGGATGTTTAATGTATTCTGTAGGACAATAACATTTTATGATATAAAAACGTTTATTTAAACAGTTAATCTCGAACACCCACCATACAAGTCAATGATGAATTAGCTGTTACTATAAAAACTATGATATATATTAGAACAAGCGCTTTAATATAAACAAATTTATACCACGGCACGGCTGAATTCTTGAATCTGACTGGTCAGAAAGTGTGCGTTATTTCTGTATAACAGACTAAATGCTCTGGCTGGATAAATTTATATTAACGCACTCTTTCTAATACGTTATTGTTTCTATAGTAACAGCTCATACACAGGGACTTGTACGGCGGTAAGAAAAACTTGTTTAATAAAGAAAAACGTGTAACTGAAAAACGTTTTTTTGTTAGATGTTTATGTATCGTTTATGGAGGGAGTCCGAGTGTCAGCACTTTGTAACAATCATGCTGCTTTGTAATGTCTTCAAGCAGAGGAGTTTACATTTTCCCTTTTTTTGTGAAATGACATGAGAGAGAGAGAGAGAGAGAGAGAAAATGAAAGTCTGGTGAGGCAATAGCTTCATGGGAATGGGTTTATCGTGGCTACAACGCAAGTGATAACAGGAACTAACTTGTCTCGTGGCCATTCCACAACATTAAATCTACTTACAAACTTCGACTGTTCTACTTCGCTGTGGTATAAGCAGAATAACACGCCACCCCAGTGTGTTATTTTTGAGTAACGGCATGGTCTGTCATGTGTTATTCCTTACATGTGTGATATGACTTGTGGCCGGCATTACTCTCAGAGCTACTGTTATAGAAAATCAACACTAATCAGCACTTTCTGACCAATCAGATTTGAGAAGTCAACAGTACTGTGATATAACGATTAAGTAACACAATGAATATTAGAAGTCCAACATTTCTACATTGTTAAGGAGGACTATGTGCTAAATTTATCTAAATCAATTGTATTCAATCCTTCTATGTCCTACCAAAAACTGGATCGAGTAGAGGAGATCCTTCTTGTAGAAATTAAAGCCTCTACACCTTTTTTATTTTATTTATTTTATACAGAACCTATTTAAGGATCTCTGACAGTACCGCTACCTGCTATGTAATAACTCTCTAAACAAACTGTTATATATGTAGTAGTTATGTATGTACTGTTGCTGTTTGAAAATGAAAAATTGTTCATGAAGATGTTTTTTAAAGTGTACGGACGAATTTCGTCACTTGTCACCTCTGATGTGTACTGTAAGCACTACGGTATAGCTGTAAACAAACCACATACCCCATCATGAACCAAGGCTTTCCACGAGTGCTCCAATTTCTTCACAAACCTAAACATATACAAAATGCCAAGATTCATACAGGTCTTAAAGAATCAACATGTCACTTGATTAAATGATAGCATCAAGAACGTAACATTTACTGAAGCCTGCTACCTGTAGGACTGGAGGATGTCAATGATCCCAATAAAGATCAGCAACCTATCCCCCTTGGAGTTATGTGCTGGCATTCCTCCCATGCTGCAGTGACAGAAACATATACAACACGATCACAGATAACGATTAAAAAGGCTGAGTCAGTAGGACCGAATCAATGAAAGCACATGAAAGACTCCACATGAATGTCGGTATATAAACTATACGCAACAAGAAGTATTAACAATGCCAAGGTGAGCATTTAACTACTGTCCAAGCATGTACACCGATCAGCTATAACAGTAACACCACCTGTAGGTCCCCCTTGTGCTGCCAAAACAGCTCTGACCCATGGAGGCATGGACTCCACAAAACCTCTGAGGGTGTGCTGTGGTATCCGGTACCAAGACATGAGCAGCAGATCCTTTAAGTCCTGTAAGTTGTGAGGTGGCGCCTCCATGGATCGTACCACTTTTGGTAGGTACTAACCACTGCATACCGGGAATATCCTACAAGACCTTTGTAGTTCTGCAGATGCTCTGATCCAGTCGTCTAGCCATCAGAATTTGACCCTTAACAAAGTCACTTAGATCCTTATGCTTGCCCATTTTTCCTGCCTCCAACACATCAACTTCGAGAACTGACTGTTCACTGCTTAATGTCCCACCCATGACAGGTGCCATTGTAATGAGATAACCAAATGTTATCCACTTCACCTGTCAGTGGTTCATCTCAAGATTTGTAATTTGGTCCATTCCCAGACCAGGCGTTTTTCTATATTGAATAAAAGCTTTTCACACTGGTAAAGCTGTGTCTAACCTCTCACTGCACAGCGGTGCAGTCTTGCCCTTGACTTCACCCTGGATCGCCTCCATGGTCGTGCAGTAGAGGGGCTTCTGGCCCTGATTCTTCTTCTGA
The DNA here is from genome assembly GCA_037577455.1 of Pangasius macronema. Classification (NCBI taxonomy): domain Eukaryota; kingdom Metazoa; phylum Chordata; class Actinopteri; order Siluriformes; family Pangasiidae; genus Pangasius; species Pangasius macronema. The sequence continues at coordinate 10,217,577 of CM074973.1, read as the reverse complement.
TCAGGCACTGGCATGGATGCCTCATCTCCAAGCCGGTCCACATTGTGAATCCCCACCAGTAGACTATAGTCCATGATCTTGAAGCTCTGCAGCACCTAAAATGTAGACACAGCAGTTGTCAAGATGTGTGAAGCATCATACTTAGATTATACGGTTAATCGATTACTAACCGATTATTGGTTTAGTTCAGGGTTCTGGGGAGCATTCTTTCAAAAGACAGCTGGTATTCTTTGGATCTGGTTGGAAAAACCCACTTCTGTCGACTGAATAGTTTCCTCAATGATTTCTGCAAGTTTGCATCAAAAATGCCTCTGTACACTTCTGAGATCATGATGCCATTGACCACAAGCTCACCAACACCACCGTAGGAAACAGCCCTAGCTTCTTCCATGCTTTACAGAGCTGAAGGGTCTTGCTCAAGGATCCAATCAAGGCAGTTTGGTGGTGCTGGGATTTGAATACATGACCTTCTTATCTGCAGCTCGAAGCTGTATCCACTGAGATACCACACCTAACACAACTAGTGTGCACTTCATAACAATCTTTTAGTGGCGTTAATTCAGCGCTAGTTGCGGTGGTTATGGTGTAGTTATGGTGGCTCGGTGGTTAAGGCTTTGTGTCACAGCTCAGAAGGGTGTGTATTCAAATCCCAGTACTGCCAAGCTGTCATGGTTAGGCAAGACCCGCAACCTTCAGCTCAGTTGTATCCTGCATCGGCCAAATGAGCAAGCATGCTGAGTTATGTGTCAGTTTATTCAACATTAATATATTACAGTACTTCACTGTAAATATATTTTACAGTTGTTTACCCAAATTGCCATTAAATTACTGTAAAATTTACAACAATTTATTATGGTGCATGCTCGTTTATTCCTGGTTTGAATAGTACGCACAGTACGTTGTTTCTGGTAATTCATACCGATGTCTGCAGCAATCCTTGATACTGTTTCTCACCTCTTTGTCAACTAAAGTAAGAGTTAACACGGACATGTAACAGACAAGTAAGTGTTCAGTAAGTAGAAACTTGAAAAAAAAAAAAAAAACAATATATCCAACCAGGGAGGAACTAAGATTTAGATTTTTTGCTGATCTGGGGAATAGAGTGACCTTCTTTGTGCAAACAGACGATGCGAGAGGGTTTCTCAAAACGTACTTCCCCCTTCTTAGTAATTTTGAAATTGCTTTTAACCAGCTGGTCCCACGGTAATTTACATGTAGTCAATTTCCTTCAGTTTCATTCAGGTCTCCTAGCAGAGTAACCATATGGTGTAGTTCATCATATTAACCATGGACTAACTGACAATAATCTTAAGTGTCCACATACTTTTTCCTGAAATGTGTGCTTTTGGTATTTCAAAAAACAATTGGTTTGGCACGTTGTTTTCTTCTTGTTCTTCTTTGGGCTTTTCCCTTCAGGGGTCTCCACAGCGAATCATCACTCTCCACCTATCCCTATCTT
>CM074973.1:10198749-10208985 GCA_037577455.1 Pangasius macronema | reverse complement strand
CACACACACACACACACACACACACACACACACACAGAGGCTATATAACTAATGAAACCTCTTAGCTAGCTAGCAAACTGTTAACACTTACTGCAGGCTTTAGCTACTCAAAGCGTCTAGCCAGTTTGCTTACTCTTATATATAGTTAAATATATTTTAAAATGAATAACTTCCCAAACACACAACTGTCTTAGCAAGTCACACGTAGTCGGCTAACCTCTTCTTGTTTTTTGTTGATAGTTTGCACTTCACTTGTTGACTCCACTGAGACAGCAGAATGATTGCAGTCGCCGTGCAACCTTGCGTTTTCTTCTCGTCACTTTAATCCCACTCCTGTTGATAGTTTTCCCCTTCTTCAAGACTACACCCCTAAATCGCCGAGTTGATCAAATCTGCTCCGCATATTTTCAGTGGCATCCATTTCCTTCTCTTTTCTAATAACATCCTTAAAAACCTGCTGTCTGTGTACTGAAACTTATCATGCGCCGTCTAGTGGTTGTTTAGTGCAATAACACAACTGCACACACGTTTAAACATGGCTGCTAGACCTACTTTCACTTCAAGAGCAATGTTGTCAAGTTTAGATATTCAGAGTAGAGTTAAATAAATGTTTTATTCAGTGTTTTGTAAGGCATGCTCATTGTTTTCCCTCTGTATTCATGGAATAATGCTACCGTGTTTCTTTTCATGAATGCAAAAGATGTTTCTTTTGTATAATGAATCAGCTAATCACATTTCAGTTTTAAAAAATGTCAGGAATGGATATGTTAAACAAAAATTGTGTATAAAATAAAATAATGGAACTGTAATTTTGTTATTTAAGCACTATCGCACAAGCAAGAGTGCGGTTATACTGAATCTCTCTGTGCGGCTTTGTTCCTACACCGAATCACAGCTGTGCTGTTGAGTCTAACCCTATGATTGTGAGTGCAGTGCTCTGTAAACAATATATTAATATTGAGTAACTGACATTTCGGACACAATATGGCTGAATGATGATTTGTTTATTTTTTGCCCCACTTCCAGGAATAGATCCCAAAGTAGCTATACTCACTTTATAGCCCGTCGACTAGCTAGCTAGCTAGCTCACACTGATTTGTACATTTCTGTTATAAGTTATATTCATGTATCGTTTTAGCTAGCTAGCTAGCTCACACTGATTTGTACATTTCTGTTATAAGTTATATTCATGTATTGTTTTAGCTAGCTAGCTAGCTAACATTGATTTGTACATTTCTGTTATAAGTTATATTCATGTATCGTTTGCCATGTCATCTGATGATATCACTAACTCTACTGTAGTAACTGTTTCAAACTANTATTACGTGGTGAACAGAGACTAGGGGAGTGATACACACAGTGAAACTTCCCAGTGTGGTTATACTAAATCCTCTTGGAATGCCACTCGACCAATCATGCTCACACGCACACACACACCCCATCCCTCTGCTGTGTTCAACTAACTTTGACAACTTATGACTAATTTATGACAATCCCCCTGCTGCATTCAAAGAACTCAGAATTTCCAACTAGGAAAAAACAAAGAAAATGCCCCCAACTTAAACTCCTACTCATAAACTCATGACAGTGTCCTAAACCCTGAGTTAAGCAAATGAAGTCAAATCAACATGGCTGCTCACAGCATCAACAATAAACAAAGTAGCACTTTAAAGGAGTTATACTGTATATATATAAGTATTTGTTTTAGAACAGTCGATATACAGACATACATGTACCTGTTAGATCTGAGCATACACTTCAACAATATTAACCCAACTAAGCACCTATTTTGTTCAGTTTTTGTTCAGTTTTGGAAAAATTTGTGCTGAGGTGCACTGAATCTGTTCTGGTGACTCATGGTCATCCAATGCTAAGACACTTTCTGTGTTTTGTCTTTCCAAATTTGCCACCTGTCTGTGGATATGGTACATATTTTAGTGGCTATGAAGCTGGGAACATACCAGTGTTGTTGTGATGTGCATGAAATGGGGTTATAGCAATGAAACTACAATGTACACATTTGCACAATAATTTTATGCAATGTTTCAACATTTCAAAATCGATGAATTCGCAGCTGTGGATTGTGTTACTCTGTAGCCTGTCCTCTCTCACTTAATCATCTCTAAAAAGGACATTTACTGCGTCATGCAATGTGCAATAGTTTACCAACCCACCTTCTTTCATTCTGTAGCATGGCACTAGTGTTTGAGAGTGTGTAGTAGTCTCCACCCTCATCAGTACACATCACACTACAGGTAACATAAAACCAAGCTTTAGGTTAAACAATAGTTTAGCACGTTCACAACTCTCACATTGCTCAGTACCACTACATTAGCACTAGACTTAGATATGATCAAAATAGGAGACCTTTTGGTACATTTTTTGATCATTTCTGGCTGTTCTTTCTTTCTTTTTTTGTTTTAAATAAATATTTATGCCAAGGAAAACCACACACCGCTAAACATATTTAATGCCAGATAAAGGTAGTTATTCTTCTATATAGAAGCTGAAAAACATTAGCCTAGTTTAATCCTTTCATGCATAGTGTCTACTGCTTATGTAAAGTCAATTTAAGTCTGTCTTTAGGAAAATATAAGATGTAAACCACTTCCAAATCACTTGAGACCATTACTGTAATGTAACATAAATCATTACCCTGATTTTTCTTACTCTCTGGACTATTTGCCACTCTCAGTGCAACATTTCTCTGGTATATCTTTACAGACTGTCTACAAAAAAATCTCAAATTAAGTAAGAAATCATTTTCTTATGTGCAAGACTCCAGTGAATGCCATTTTTAGAAGATAGTTTTTTTTTGTTTGTTTTTTTTCCCCCAACAAAGCAGTAATGAATTTTATAAACTTTGTGCTTGTCTAAAATATTGCTGTTATATTTTCTATCATTTTGGTCATCAACATTAAATGTTCTAGATCTAAATATTGTATGGGGGGGGGGTATATCTACATATGGACATTTTTGAAGATAAATATAATTTTAAGTATTAAATCATCTGGATATGCTTATTTTCTTTTAGAAATGAAGGTATTACAATATCTAAGCTAGCCACCTCCAGCATGCCACGTCCTCTCAGCAAGCTTCCAGGTTCTTCTCAGTGACTTCTCACACCACCTTGGAACATTGCCAAAATCTATAGAAAGTGCTTTGGCCATTGCTGTAGCCCAAGGGAGGGCAACACATTCACATTTTCATCACTTCTCAGGCCTGGTAAGAAGAACTCTGAGGTACTTGGCTTCAGCAGCATGGTAGAAATTATTATTATTATTTTTTTAGATCTTAATGTTCATTATCATTATGGTCACTCATAAAGATTACAAGGAGCAACATATAAATGGTAGAGTAAGCTCTTCTGATTAGGAAAAGCATAATGTCAATCCAACTACAATATGTTTATCTGTACTTAGCCACTCTAAGTACTGTTGCTTCTCAGTTAGGTGCACTGAATAATTGATTGTAGTTACTAAGCTTTAGAAGGGCTTTAAGGGGATAAATGTCCTGTTAATTAAGTTCATGGGAGTCCAGTCACGTGACATGCTTTTGTCCCGGCTTGACATGGCAGAGATATCACAGTACAGACTAAATAGATATAGTATTTTTGAAGTGGGTGTGTTATAGATAATTCAATAAAGGAAATTATATTTTCATATACTGATACTGCAATCAAGTCTCACGCAAGTGCTGATATACTGGTACTCCACTTAAGTCCCACTTAACAATATACATCCTGATAGTTTAAGGGAGGAGACTATGAAGAAATAGTCCCATGGTGATGTATGGATGACGAATAGTATATACACATAAATACATTTAATAGCTAGAGAAAAGAAGTATTAACAGAATACATACTACTGCATTTACAGACATGTTAATAAAAAATAACTATGCATTCTTAGACACTTGACCAAAAAATACTTTTACTATGAAGATTCTATTATGAATTCTTTGAAACAGAAAAAATGTGCTGAAAATCATACAGTGTAAACCTGGCTTCAGTTCCCAAGACAGATCGTACTATAACAATACTTTATTTATTCAGATGGAAGCAGACAAAGTTCAAACAATAAGATACTATATGTGAAAAACATGTTAGATTTCCAAATATTACTTTTTTTTGCAAAAATGAAATGTTTGTACGCCACAATAGATGACCTTTCAGGCCAAAAATGCTGTCAGGGATTACAAGGATCACCATGGGTTTGCTGTGGATGGTACCACACAGACACCCTAAAGATGGCTGTGGATGTTCTTCTTTGAACAGCCTAAAGACTTAGGCATTATTCACATTAATTCAGAAAAAATAAGTGATATTTGATAGACTGTATTAAATTGAACGGTGAGCTGGGAAAAAAATACACGTGTGATAAGATTATTGTTTAATATATATAAAATGCCTTATCTTATCAAAATATTGACCTTCGCAACATTTTGCCCAACAGGCCGAAATGAATCATCCCTTCATTTTAGCCGTGGGAGGTAAGAGATAGCACAGGTGTGGCCAATGTGGCCACCACCTGTGTTATCTCAGGCATTCTGCTGGTATGACAATAAGGTTTATTGTGATTGCTACAGTTTTAACTAATCACTGTGTGATCTACAAACACTTCCCTAACTAAATAAGCCTGGTTTAGCACCACACATAAGCCCTTCTGCAGCGCCAAAGCAACACTGATTGGCTGCTGTAGAGGTGGAGAAGAGTATTTAATACACAGATTCTAGTTCAACTTCAGACTAAGTGTCACAGCCCTGAGACACAGGTAAGATGCTATTAAGTTACCTGACACAGGTAAGATGCTATTAATGACTGATCTAAAAGAGACAAAGTTGATGCGTTCAGAGAAATTATAATCTATATCTTCAGTAGCTGCTTGTCTGAATCAATTTGTGACAGCTAATTTTATTTATGCTCTTTTTTTTGTAGTTATGGAGTTGAAAACAATTCTTTGTATTTTTGTTGCTACCCTGCTCTGTGGTAAGACTCCAGAATAAGAGAAATTGAATTTTATGGTTATTGCTATATTATTTTAAATAGATGACTAATTTGTTTGGAACTGTTCACAGAATAGATACATATCATTTCTTTTTTTTTTTTTTAAAAATTGATTTAACTGTCATGTTAACTGTCACAATGTTTTAAAATATCTTAGGGCTATGTGCTGCTGGGCCTGCAGGGAAAGAGTTTGCGCTATCCTTTATGCAGAATTACAAGCCAGGGAATGCAGGAGGTGCAGCACGTTTCATTGTAGAGGTCTCTAGCCCCCCAAGTTCTCTGTTAAGCACAAAGGTGAAAGTGACTGCCCTGGGAAAAGTCTTTGAGGCGACTCTTCAGCCAGGAAGTGGCGAGTCTTTCCAGCTTCCTGATGGGGTAGAGATGATTGGAAGCACAAGAAACAAACAGACTGTCCAGGTAGAGGCTGATCAGGACATTCTGGTGTTGTCACTAAACTCTAAGCCCTACACAGCCGACACTTCAGTGATCTACCCTGTCCAAGACTGGGGGACAGAGTATTACATCTATACTCCACAAATGGGTCCACCTGATCAATATAAAGAGTTCTCCATTACCAATCAAGGCATACTAAACACTGTGGAGATTCAGTTAAATGGTATGGTGACATTTGAAGGGCAGCAATATCCACGAGGTAGCAAACTTGTCATTGATTTGGAGCCATTTGAAAGTGTGCAAATCCAAAGTCAAGATGATTTGACTGGCTCCAAAGTATCTGCTAAGCAACCAGTTGCGGTCTTCACAGGACACAGCTGTACCTGGTATTTTACAGATGCTAATCATGTGTATGAACAACTGCTTCCTGTAAGTAGCTGGGGAAAGGAGTTTATAGTTGCAAGTCTTGCATACACAAAACCCTCATACAGATTCGATTCAGTAATCATTCAGGCCTCAGAGAACACTGAAATCCAAATCACTACTCAAGATGGTGGACCTTCACCAAAACAAATGGTGGCTGGAGAAACACTCTATATCAAACTTCCATATCCAAACTCTCTGCATTTCACCGCTGATAAAGGAGTTCAAGTGCTATATGAGTTTAATGGCGGAATCAATCAAAATGGAGAGACAAATGACCCCTTCCTTATTACTGTCCTGTCGACAGACCGCTTTAGCACCTCATATACGATGGAGAGTCAAGCTGGCTTTACCAATGAAGCTATTATTATAGCTCAGGCCAAAGACTTGGGAAAACTGTCACTAGATGAAAATCCATTGCCAAATGACCTTCAGTGGACTCAAGCAGGGGAAAGTGAATACTCATGGACACAGATTAGTTATGCTGAAGGCACAGGCTTCCATCAAGTCTCCCATCCAGATTCACCTTTTGCTCTGTATAGCTTTGGTGCATCAAAAGAAAATGGATATGGCTCTCCGGCCCCTGGTAATCCTCTAGGTAAGAAAATATAATTATGAATGTGGTTACAGAAGTATTTTTACAGAATGTAATAGATGAATTACAAGTTATATCATCTGGGCTTGGGCAATGATCAATGCACCATAAATTTTTACTGACTGTCAAACTGAATAAGACCATATATGGCTATATGAAAAGCACTTCTAGCTGGTCACAAACCAAGACAGGCATAAATGTAAGGCCAGTAGTCATAAACTAAGTATTTAGTAAGGAAGGAGGTAAAATTTACATAAAGCTGGCAGCAGAGGTAAAAACAGAACACTATCAGGCTACCAGGTTTAGACTATTAGATTTTCAACCATGATAATACTTTAACTGAACTGCAGGAGAGACAACCCACTGTCTGAATAGCAGATTCCTCTCTTAAAATCAGTCTTAACATATTAAGCAGTTAGATCTGCCTTAGTGCAACTAGTCCCAGGTGTACAAACAATCTAAAATGCTTAACAATCAGATAAGAGTACAAAAGGTTTTATAGGAACAACACTGAATGAACCAATTTCCCAAAATTCATTTCAGCCACAGTCGGTACCTGCTGGGTCATGGGAGATCCACATTACCGTACATTTGATGGCAGTTACTACAACTTCATGGGCAACTGTACATACACCATGACCAAAAACTGCCATGTGGACAGTTTTCACCCTGCCTTTGAAGTTCAAACTGAGAATGAACACCTTGGCAGTACGAAAGCCACCGCAATCAACAAAGTCATTGTCAATGTCTATGGTACAATCATCACAATTGTCCACCATGAGACTGGGATTGTACGAGTAAGTATGCACTATTAAAATGTGTTACCCACACATGGGTGGTGGGTTATCATTATTTAAGGTATCAAATGTAAAGTAGAACTGTACTACTAGTTCATATCATGACATTCATTTGTTAACTTTGTTCAGATTAGTGATTCGCTCTGGTACCTTCCAATCTCCTTGGACAATGGCAGAGTGACTCTTCAGCAAAGTGGTCTGTCAGTTATTATCAAGACAGACTTTGGACTATCAGTGCAGTATGATTGGGATCAATATTTGGTGGTAAATATACCAGGGAGCTTCATGGGAAGAATGTGTGGCATGTGTGGAAACTTCAATGGGAAGAAAGAGGATGACCTTACCACTCCCACTGGCAGTGTAGCAGGCAGTATTCCACAACTGGGAAAGAGCTGGAGAGTACCAGGTTTACCAGGAGATGCCTACTGCAGTGATGATTGTGGTGGCCAGTGTGAGAGCTGTCAGGGAGAATCATGGTTTGAACGTTTGGCTGCAAAGGCCTTCTGTCACGTGGTCACCATTCTCACTGATGGTCCATTCAAAGATTGCAACTCTCTCATTGATCCCAAGGTTTTCTATGAAAATTGCCTTTTTGACTACTGTATGGGAAAAGGATACAAAAACTTCCTATGTAAAACAGCAGATATTTATACAGATGCTTGTCAGCGGGCTGGTGTCCATGTGCATAACTGGAGACACATTATTGGCTGTTGTAAGTATAGTTTATGTTATATATTATAGAATGGATACATTAAGGTCATGATCATAATGTTTATTCCTCTTTTTAGTGGAAATATATCAGTGTATATGGATATGCCATTATATCTATTATCCTGTTTTATGAAAAATTCCCTTATAAATTTGATGATTGATACATTTGTGGAGTTTACCTCAATGGGGAAAAGGATGAACCTTCACGTTTGGCTTGCAAAATGTTCTATTGCAAAAGAGTTGTATCTGTCTCTTGTGGTGAATGGATCACTATTCACCTATAGACAGGTATACTGGGAAATCAGCTTTTTAAAGCAATTAATAAAATAATTTCATGAGAGATACAATATGATTACCTTGCTTTCCTAATTCTGTAGTTAGAAATGACCTACAACAGCCTATACATGCTAGTTGGGTTCATTTGATGGAGGTGCTATCTTCCACACTTCTGATAAAGAATATAGATTTTATTATTTATTATTTTATTTTTATTGCTAACATTATTAATTTCCTTGTTACTTGTGGAATTAAAACAAATTTAATTTAAATGGCCAACCACGGACACAGACACATTTATTGTACAGAGCTATCAACTTACATAACCAAGCAGCGAATGTTTCATAATAGGATGTTAGCACATTTGACTGAGGCACAACAGTTTTAAGCAGAGGCAGTTAAATATAACTTATTAAGTGGGGCTCAACGTTCCTTTATATGTTTTCAGCTACCCCTAAATGTCCAGCAAACAGTCACTTTGAGTCCTGTGCCTGTCCTGCTACCTGTGAGAATCCCACTCCTTCTGCTGACTGCAAAACAAACTGTGTAGAGTCTTGCACTTGTGATGATGGATACTTGTGGAGTGGAAACAAGTGTGTCCTTAAGACTCAGTGTGGCTGCATGTACAAAAGTGGAGGTGATGAGCGTTACTTACAGGCTGGAGAATCCATCTGGGCTGATGGCAACTGCAGCAAACAGTGCACCTGCAACCCAACAAATGGTCAAGTTGTATGTGAAAACAGCGGCTGCTCAGGTGGAACAGAATGCAGTGTAGTCAATGAGATCAGAGGCTGCCATCCAGTAAATCAAGCCACCTGTAATATCTATGGAGATCCTCACTACAGCACGTTTGACGACAGCACCTACGATTTCCAGGGCACTTGTACGTACACTGCTGCTCAGGGCTGCCACCTGGAGGGAACACAACTCACTCCATTTTCAGTTATTGTAGAGAATGTGGAGTGGAATGAGATCCAAGCCAATCCAAATGTCTCTGCGGCCAAGGTGGTGATTGTCCAAGTGTATGGCATGACATTAGTGCTGCAAAGGAATCAACTATATCAGATAATGGTTAGTACAATCTGTGTGCTATACACTGCCAACTATAGCTATATACTGTACATCCTATAGCATTCAAGTATTTAACAATCACAGTGCACAATCACAGTGATTCACATTTCACAACTAAGTTGTTGGTTCTTGCACATTATGTAAAACAATAATTCACTCAGTTGTATTTAGTATGTGGGCAAAAGATTTTTTATTAAAATGGGGTGACGAATAGTTAACGCAAAACTGGGTTGTAAAAACATAGGACAGGTCTTAATCTTTTGCTTGAGTCAGAAAGGCTTACATCCAAGCAAATTCGTAGTAGAACATTGTTTTACCAGCAAATTACACATGCGCCTTAAATGATCAATTTTCTTTTAGAGAATTTTATTTGAGGTGCTTTTTTTTATTTTAAAAATCAATTTCTTATGTTAAGATACTAAGAAATGATGTACCAGTCCCATACCATGTGTCAGTATCAGGGCTATAATGTCCTGAAACACTGGATTGTTATTGGATCAGATTTGCTATATCTTCTGATCCATTCCACTGACGTTATGTTGAGTGACACAGCATAGATCATGTATATGAACACAGAACACAGATGCACCTCTCATGTTTTGAATAGCTTGGCAACAGAAACTTCCAGAGAGCAGGCTTAGTACTAAGAGGATAGCAGTATCAAATCAGTATCAGGTCCTGATTCTGACAGTCAAATCTCTGATTTCATATTGAAAAGTGAGACTGATGCATCCCTAAGTAAGAAGATAGAATTGTGAGTAACTTCCTTGTTATGTTACTTGTTATGAAGAGTCAGTTATTGGGAATTGGGGTGAATATTCAGCAATATTATATGTGCAAACTGGAGGTTTGGCAAAAACTATGCCTGCCTAGTCTTGTTCATATTTCGCTTTTCTGGAATGATTACCTTGTTGGCCAAGGTAACCTAAATGCCCAGGTAGTGTAGTATTTGTACTACCTTAGTA
>CM074973.1:10152712-10170218 GCA_037577455.1 Pangasius macronema | reverse complement strand
ATATATATATATATATATATATATATATATATATATATATATATATATATAGGCCCCAAAAAGTATTTGGACTTTTACAAATGCATGAATTTCACTGCATTATAAAATACAAGCTAAAATGATTATATTTAAAAATATTTAAAAAATAATAGATATACAGTTAAAAATTAGACAAAAAAGTTTTTTGAAACATAAGCCTATTCTGGTTGTCTGGTTGCATTGAAACTGATGGTAATTGACTACATAATTTAGTCAACTGACTAACTGACTAAAAAAATTGTGAACCCTTTACACTTTTCTGTATTTCTGCATAATTGTGACCTGAAATGTGACCAGATCTTCATCTAAGTCCTAAAACTAGGTAAAGAGAACCCAGTTAAACAAATTGTTTATGCTACTATTGGCAAACCAAATCCGAAAATATAATATTTTATTTTAACAGACATTGCCAATTTTTGGGTAGATTTCACACAACTAGAAATCATGATGAAGGAGCTTTCTAAAGTTATCAACAGCATTTTTAAACAACACTCAAATTAAACAGGCTACAGAGCCGTAGTAAAAATCATTGTCAGTACAATTTGTTCTATAACATGCACGCAGAAAGTTGATGGAAATAATCATTCCCAGACAGGTGTGTCTCACACAATTTCACACTGCAGTCTCAGACTAATGATAAGGAAGGTAAGAGAGAAGCCAGCAGTCACTTGAAAAGAGATACAGGAAGACCTGAAAGCAGCAGGAATAACAGAAACACAGAATACATTAAGCACCACACAAACCCTCATATCTCACACAACACGCCTCTGCTGAAAAGGGATGCACGTCTAAAAGCACTAAGACAAATTAGAACTCTCTTGTGGCAAAATACTCTGGTAGAACAAAACAAAAATAGATCTATTTAGCAACAATTCACCACATTGTGTCTGGAGGAAGAAGGGTTGTGTGTATGATCCCAAAGACTCCATACCCACAGTGAACTACAGAGATGGGATATGAGATGGGATATGATCATGATATGAGCCTGCTTCTCTGCTATTGCTACTGGGTCATTATACACTGAAGGAAACATTGAATGGAGCAATGTAGTTAGAGGAGAATTTAATTTCATCAGCTTTGCAACAAAATGCTTATGTTCATAATATGTGGTGTCCAAATACTTTTTACCTATCGATTTCATTGAATATGTGTGTGTGTGTGTGTGTGTGTGTGTGTGTGTGTGTGTATTGTTTATGCTTATGAAGACTATGTTTTTGTTTATAAGTGAAAGTCCAAAGACATTATATGTGTACCTTGGAAGTAGTTACACGCACTTGAAGTATATTCAGTAACTAAGACAAATGTCCAAAAACATTATACTCACTATAAAATATGAACAGTATTTTTCTGCTTGTGCTGTTTTTCAGTGCTAAAGGAAAAGGTGTTTCTAAATAAATATGAAGAGACGCAGAAAGGCAGTGTTGCTGGATCTGGGGAGGTAGATATGGGTGGAGTTGGCATGAAAGCCCAGGGATGTGGGACATCCAAGATTTTATCATCAGTCGGGACACTTCTCAAGGAAAGTGTGATGATGCCACACTTTCTAAAAGAGTCGAAAGACAGGTGATATAAACCATTACGGAAACATTTTAATTTTTAAATTTGTACTCATGCAATTCACATGTGGTTAAAGTGCACTTTCTTAGATTTTAATAATGGGTATTTTTATACATTTTAGTTTTGCCATGTATAAATTATACCTAATCACTTGCAGGTATAAGAGAGCTTTAGGTCACCTTTGTAGTCTGCTTTTGCTGTTTGTCAACATGAGGATTAGAGTGCAGCTGAAAGTCAAGGAAACCATTATAAGACTCAGAAACAAGAATAAACAGTAAATGACACTGGCCAAACCTTAGGTTTACCAAAAATCAATGGTTTGGAACATTATTAAGAAGAAGGAGAGAACTGGTGACCTGGTAGACCTCCACAGCTTATGAAAGAAGAATTCAAACACTCTTCAGGAGGTAGGTGTGGATTTGTCAATGACTGCTGTCTGCAGAAGACTCCATGAACATAAATACAGATGCTACACTGCAAGATGCAAACCACTATTTAGCCACAAGAATGACCAGGATAGTTTGCTAAAAAAGTATTTAAAAGAGCTTGCAGAATTCTGGAAAAAAAAAACGTCTTGTGGACAGATTAATTTTTATTACAACGATGGCAAGAGCAAAGTGTGGAGGCAAAAAGGGACTACCCAAAAAAAAAAAAAAAAAGACCTGTATGACTGCCACAGCTACTGTCTCACTCATCTTCACTGATGAAGGACCTGCTGGTGGCAGTAGCAGAATGAATTCTGATGTGTCCAGAAACATCTTATCTGGAAAACTGGAGAATTCTTGACTGGCCAAGTGAGTCATCTGATCACAATCTTAGGATATTCTCTCAACCACATGTAAAAGTGTTTGAGCATATATGTTGTACATTATGTGTTTCAGTAATTTTTTTTCAACTATTTGTACCTGTGTTGTGTTTTAAAGCAATTTGTGTACAGCCACTGTTTTATGATGCATAATTGGTAGGGGTAGCTTTTTGGACCTGCCTTAAAGGAGGACTATGAGTAGAACCTGTGAGTAGTGATAATCAGAATGCACAAACACAGTCTGTGTACATATTGTTAGACATGTTCATATATTTTCTTTCTTACAGTAAACATTAAAATAATTATACACATTCACACAACCCCTAACCATAGTGGCTGTCACTTCTGACATTGATTTAATGCTGAGTAGGAGGATATGAAGAGCAACAATTTTTACTATTGTCTTTCAGATGCCCTGATAGTTAAACACACGAACGTACTGTGTCTTTAGTGTGTCATTAGTGTCATTAGCATAATTATGGAAGCAATTGGAAATATCTAAAGTGGTGATATTGGTTTGTTTGGGTTTTACAGGAAAGTGGACCCTCAGCACAATCTTATTGTGCAGATACAAGGCAAAAATCAGGTCTTCACTCTAGTGAAAGAGCGGATCTTCACTACTTGTGACTGCACCATTAACTTCAGTGAACTGAAAGAAGGCAGCTGCAGTGCCTTATTTAAACCCATCTGCTCTGCCAAGGTACCGGGTTTTTTTTGTACTATATTATACTATACTGTACATCTGTGTATACATTCAGGTACACAAATATTTGAACATATAGTGATTTGCTATTTTAGTTTGTTTGTTATTTTGTTTTATTTGTTATGTGGGCCACCTTTTTTAAGGGACCAGAAAAATTGACAATGGGCTGCTCAGCTGTTTCATGGCCAGCTGTGTGTTATTCCCTCTTTATTTCACTTAAATGTAAGCAGATAAAAGGTCTAGAGCTGATTTCAAGTATAGCATTTGCATTTGTAATCTGTTGCTGTTAATCATCAATATGAAGTCCAGAGAGCTGTCACTGCCAGTGAAGCAAGTCAAACCCATCAGAGAGATAGCAAAAACATTAAGTGTGGCCAAGTCAACTATATGGTAATTCTTAAAACTAAACATGCACTCGTGAGCTCAGGAACACCTAAAGGCTCGAAAGACCACAGAAAAGAACTGTGGTGGATGACAGAAGAATTCTTTCCCTGGTTAAGAAAAACTCATTTGCAACAGTTGGCCAGATAAAGAAAACCTTCCAGGAGGTAGGCGTAACTGTCAAAGTCAACAAAGCCTCAAAAACAGGAAAACCAGATTAGAATTTGCCAATAACATCTGCAAAAAGCCTATACTTTTCTGGAACAATGTCCTATGGAGGGATGAGACAAAGTTCAACTTGTACCAGAATGATGGGAAGAGAAGGGCATGGAAAAGGGAAGGAACTGCTTACATCCAAAGCATACTATCTTATGTCTTGGGTATGTATGGCTGCCAGTGGAACTGGTTCTCTTGTATTTATTGATGATAAATACTATGACTGATAAATACTGGGACTAAATAAGTGACTGCTGACAAATACAGCAGGATGAATTCTGAAGAGTATAAAGCTATATTATCTGCTTAGATTCAGCCAAATGCTTCAAAACTCATTGGACGGAGCTTCACAGGGCAGATAGACAGTGACCAAAGCATAACCTGAAAGCAACCCTTTCAAGGAAGACTTTTTCAAGGCAAAGAAGTGGAATGTCAATCACCTGACCTGAATCCAACTGAGCTGCGTTTCACTTGCTAAAGGCAAAACTGAAGACAAAACACCCCAAGAATAAGTAGGAAGTGAAGACAGCCGCGGTAAACGCCTGGGAGATCCAGGGAAGAAACCCAGCATCTGGTGATGTCTATGGGTTCTAGACTTCAGACAGTCATTTACTGCAAAGAATTTGCAACCAAGTATTAAAAATAGCAATTTAATTTATGATTATATTAGTTTGTAATATAAAAATGGGGTGAGGTCATATATAGAAAGTGCTGTCATTCCTAATATCCTAATATTGTTATTTTAGCTGTCTACACTGTCTACACAATTTTTTAAATTAAACATATTTCCAGTGCACATAAAATTCACATAAAAATGTTGACCAGACATTGGTATTACTGAATATACTAAATGAAAATACAGAGATAAAGAATTCGTAATTTCCAATCCTTAAAAAAAGGTTTTTATGCAATAAAGTGGAATGACACAGGAAATATAGTATTGAGCACACTAACTGAAATTTATTTAATGCTTGGTAGAGAAACCTTTGTTTGCAATCAGAGATTGAAGACACTTCTGGTGTGAAGAAACTAATCTCTCACAGTGTTCAGGTGGGATTTTAGCCCAATCTTCTACACAGACTTTAAATCTTGAAGATTCCAGGAGACCCACTTGTGAATTTTGATCTTCAGTTCATTCCACAAATTTCTAATGGGTTAAGTCTGATGATTGACTGGACAATTCCTATACCATTATCTTCCTCCTGTGGAACCAGTTGAGATCATTGTCCTGCTGGAAGGTCCACCTGTATTTCATTCTATTTGTAGATGACAACAGATTCTGTAACGAGTGGCGTCGTGAACATGCGTTGTTCTTCATTAATGAGACCCAATATCTGGTCAGCAGTGATCTGTGGGTGGTCAATAACAAAGGGGCTGCAGTCAGTAGTTGTATACTTACTACTATACTAGTAAGTATACAGCTATTCTATGTACATGTATCTAATAAAATGGCCATGACTAGCTACAAAGCAGGTGTACCTTAGAGAAACAGGCTATTAAGTGTAATTCTTCTTCTTCTTTTTCTTCTAATTCTGTATTTGTATGATGATTCAGCATTCTTATTCACAATAGGATGCTCTTACAGAAGGTCATTTCAACACACTTAGTACTGTTTGACTAGAATGTACAGCTGTAGAAGGGGAATGATCTATAATCGTTCTAGCTAGTGTCATCTAGAAGAGGATGGGTTTCCTTTTGAATCTGGTTGCTCTCTGTAAAGCAGCTTTGTGACAATGTCTATAGTTAAAAATGTTATACAGATAAACTTGAAACAAATATGTCTGTGCCTATTCCATGTGTTGCATTCAGGTCCATCTGAACAAGAGCATTTGTTTACAGAACACCAGAGATGTTGCTATTGAGATCCCCCCACACACTGTGATGGCCTACAGTGTGAGCGAACTGAAAATTAAAAGTGATGGTCACTATGGTTAGTGATGTGTGCATTATTTTTTTTATTGTTTGTATTAGGAAAGGGTTGTACAAGCATGTCTATGAAATAGACAGACTGTGTTTGTGTGTTCAGAAGTTGGTGTAAGCCCTGATGGGATTGAGGCAGATGACAGCATTACTCTGGATTCAATTCACACTGAGACAGTTGACGGCTTATGGACACTGACACAAATAACGGAGGGATCATCACTGAGTGTCCTGAATAAAGGTATATATTGGTCCATGTATGTTTTCATGAAAACAGAATTGATTTTTTTAGGTTGCCAAAAATTGCCACTCCATGTCATTCATGACCCAGACCAACAAATATCACTTTTGTTTGGAAAACACATGACAGAACTCACTATATTATGGCAAGATCATCTAGAGCTGCTCTAAGAGGACATGTCTATGTTTTTCTGTGTTGCAGAACTGGCAAGTGTAAAGGCGACGTTATGTAAATTGGCTTGTCTGTCACCTGAAACTCGTTTCTCTCTGTTAAATCTCTTTCAAGAGATTCTACCAGACCAGACACTTCTATCCACTTTAGAGGACAAGCTGGAGAAAATATGTGATGCATCTATGTATGATTCTCACACTTATTTGTCTGACACATCAAATGAGCCCATGGACAAATTTTTGTACTTGCTACATTCTGAAACAGACAATATGGATAGGCTAGCCTCAGTGGTCCTCAGACCAAATGGATCTTTGCCTGCAGTTTCCAATCAGAACGGAGGTCAGAGTGCACCAGCCAATTGGAAAGCAGGTAACTCAACATTAGCTAATTACAATAGACAATTAATCTACAAGTCATTTGTATAATTGTACACAGTTTAAATGAATGGCTTCTCCTCTAAAGTGACTGATCAAAATGGTTTTCATTCAGCTAACACCAGCCATAATGGATCATCTGTAAAGTCTACCAATCAGAGGCAGTTAATCTTGAGTGCTATGCACATGCTGATTAGTGCTGCTGAAGGTGAGTGAGAGAATGTGCTAGAAACATATTATGACCTGAGAAGTGTCTTTGACTTTAAAGATTCATGATCTCATGGGTTATTATTTGTTTTTAGAACTGACTGATGATGGCCTCACCTTGCTAAAAGCCTGCTCTTCAGAAACAATTAACAGGTTAAATGATTTAGTAAGTATAATATTTTATTTCCCTCATACTTTTCATTTACACTGGAAAGTGATAGTAATCCTCAAGAAAGCAATAGGTGTCACTGGGCTTTTTTCTGCAACTACCGTGTGATTCAGCCTCAACTAAGGCCTTGGCAGATTCTGGTGGCTAATATAACTGTGCTCCACCTTGTCAGGTAACTCATCTGACAAATGTTTCCCAGCGAGTCCCATTCAGTGAGCTTCCCTTTCTCCTGGGGGATGGTGAGGTGCCGCATGAGGTGGAGCTGCTGTTCATCTCATCCAATATTACACTGAAGAGAGACAACAAAGAGCTGTACGCAGAGATAGGAAGTGGCATTAAAGTCCTTCCCCTAATACTGTGTATTGTCATTCATGGCCTTGCATACCTGAATGAGTCATGTGAAACAGATATAGAAATGTGATGTGCGTTAAGGATGAAATAAAGAATAAATTTTTTTCACTACAAACAGTTCACTATTTCTAAAACGTAAAACTTCAGAGACCCATACTATGGCATGAGGTGAACATAGACATAACACAAATACTTTTGTAGTTGTTTTAAATTAATTGTATTAAATTATTATTATATTATATTATACTTGTTCAGAATTTCAACAAGAAATTTGATACTTTATCATATTTCATGTCTAACTTAAAGCCAAGAATTTTTCAAAATGATGCTATATATTTAGCTGCTTCTTGAACAATACATATTTTAGTAGGTTAAATACAGTTATACTGCTCCAGAAATAATAACTTACATTTTCTGCTTGTGATGCATATTGTGACCAATGGAGAACTGATATTTTTAATGAAGCATGCACTGTTGGTCTGATAAGAGAGTTACTGTAATTGTTACTTATTATAGTCAAACCATAATAATCTCAAGCCATAAGCCTATATTCCATAATTTCTGTGTACTTTTAATCTATGCATCATCTTTTTTGTTGGATGGGATTTTTAGACTGTTTTCATTTTAATCATTCAAGAATTTGTTGGAATAAAGACATTATTGAGACTTCCTAACTGGGTATTATAAACATTTTGATGTCTTTTACTTTATTTAAACAGCCTAATGCTACAGACTGAGCCACTTATATGAACATGTTCTGGCCATACATGGCTTAAAAGCACTGAAATAGTATTATATTATATTTGATGGTAAACTTATTATAGCTTTCTTAACTCTACTCACATGTCCAGGAGTTTAAGTCCATCCATCCATTCATCCATTTCTCTCTCATATATATGTATACACACATGGTTACCTCGCATCTCCAAGGTTGGGGGTTTGAATCTTTGCCTCTGTCCTGTGTGTGCAGAGTTTGCATGTTCTCCAGAAGCTAGGTTTCCTCCGGGTACTCCGGTTTCCTGCTCCAAAGACTTGTGTTATAGGCTGCATTTCCAAATTGTCTGTAGTGTGTGAATGGGTGTGTCAGTGTGTGTGCAATTGTGCCCTATGATGGTTTGGCCCCAGGGTGTCCCCCACCTTGTACCCTGAGTTCCTTGGAACCCTGGAATAGGCTCCAGGCTCCCCGTGACCCTGTGTAGGATAAATGGCATCCTGGTGTGTGCATCATGAGTGAGAGATGTGTTAGCGGCTAAGCGGCTAACATTTTGATTAAATGTGTATAGATAGATATACATTGATAAATTGTGTATGTATATATATATATATATATATATATATATATATATATAAGAATGACATGTTAAATGATACTAATAATAATTAATTATTATAATTATTATAATTTACGCTGTATTATTATATATAATGTGTATGTGCGTTGTAAAGTGTATGTATGTGCTCTTTCCTGCGATTTCACTAGAGAGTAGAGGCAAAAGAGAGATAAAGTGGTTGTCTGTTTGTATGTATCGAGGAGAGAGAGGAGAGAGAGAAAAAGGCGTTGCAATTAAAGCACCTTTGGCACGACCAAATTTGTGTGGAAAATCTTTTTATTACCATCAAAATAACACAACGCAGGGGAACAACCGCTACAAAACTGGTGCCGTGACCCATCGAGTGGTTGATCGTTGTCGACCACCGGGATTGCTGATGTGGAGTTTGACCTGCGCTGAGCGGACCTGGAGGTGGGATTGTTTGACTGGTGAGTTGAGGTGTAGCTGGATCAGACGAGCACCGTGCTGGATCATTGAGGAGTGTCCTCAATTTACTGAATAAACTGGATGAAGGTATTTCTCATCATCAGTGGACTGGGTTTTCAACCAAAAAACTGTAATACCATAGTGAACTGAATCTTATATGAGGTTTATGGACACTTGAAGGTTTTGAAGAGTTATAACACAGATTAATTTTCCTTGATTTGATTTATTTTTCTTTGTACAACATTTGTGTGTTTTGAAAGTGTAATCTGACACCTGAGGGGAATGGCTGCTAAGCGAAGCAATTTGGGGACAACACATTTACAGTCAGTAGAGGGCGGGGCAGTCTAATAAATATGCCTGATGAAACAAGGCTGTTTGGGGACCCTCAGTACTATAGTACAGGCTGGGGTAAGACAGCTGGTGTTTCTGTCTATGACAGTAGTGAAATGTATGGGAGTCCATTACCTAGAGCCAGTAATTTTGAGTATGCTCCTCAGGTGTCAGGTCAAATGAGTAACCTCATAAAACAAATTGGTAGTGAAATTGGGCAGTCAATCAGAGAGAATCTGATGAAAACTGAATTTCCAAATTATCCATCTGCTAAGAAGTCTCAAGAAGGTGTCAGTGGTCATGTGACTGATCAAACAAATACTACTGTCATTGATGCATCAAAAATGAACTTGATCCTGAAAGCTGAGGGATGGTTCAGATAAATACTCAATCATGGAATGGGAAGACATGATGAGGGTATATTTGAACAAACTGGATGGGACTGATTCTGAGATGATTGATGAACAGATTAATGGGGCGGGCCAGAGATGTCCTGAAAGTATGGCTGCACAATGGTACAATGACTCCTACTGTTAACTCTGTCTTTTCTGTTTTGAAGCAGCACTTAGGGGACCAGAGCAGTTCAGGTATCCTGTTGGCTGACTTCTATTCTGTGAGACCATATCCTAGAGAGGGTGCGTGGGATTACTGGATAAGACTAAATAAGGCAGCAGATGTTGCTGAGCATAGTTTAAGATGGGAAGGCAGAACTCTGGGTAACTGGAGCAAAGAGTTAGCAGTTATGTTCATTCGCAACTGTCCTGACAAAGAGCTAGCTTTTGTTTTTAAGAGTAAACCTGTGCAGTCATGGACTGCATCAGAGGTACAAGAGCAGCTTGAAGAGTTGTTGAGAGAACGGAAGTTGTCTAATCAAACTGTCAAACAATTCACCACAGTTGTCTCAGAGCCAGAAGTTAATGTGACTCCCTTGCCTTATAAGTCTGATCAGGGTGCAAGTATGAATGATGAGAATGCATTGGACAAAGTATTGACTTTGTTGGAAAAAGTGTTATTGTGCAACACTCAGTCTATGCAGGGCCCTTGGTCTAAACAAACTGGACCTAGGACTCGAGAATGCAGAGTGTGTCAAAGCGGTGAGCACAACACCGAATGTATAACTTGTGTTTCAAGTGTTTTGCAGCTGGACACGTGAGTTATAACTGCGACAAAACTACGTCCAGGGTGGGCTCCAGTCAGCGAAATGAAGTCACACCACAGGGAAACTAGACAGCTCCCTTTGGGCAGAGGACGAGGTGGGGCTGTGTAGTAATTCCTCTGGTGAGACTGATATTGAATCTGTTTATTCCTTTTTCTGTGAAAGTGTTGGTAAAACGAAAACTGTAATTTTTCAGAACAGCATGCAGGTTGATCAGAATAGCAGATTGTTTTTTGTGAGTGTGCTATTACAGGACAGAGTTGAACAGCAGGGGATGTTGGACAGTGGCTCCATGGCGACTACTTTGAGCGCTGATGTAATTCCTCAACTGAGAGACACTGGGGTGCTGGACGAGGATATCCTGAGCTCTTCAGATATTGTTTTGGTAGGTTGCAGTGGAAAACAAACTAGTTCTGATGGTATAATCAATCTGAAGCTTGAAGCCTACGGGGTTAGTTTTAGTGTCCCTGTTCTGATTGTGAGTGGTCAGAAGGACCCAATCATACTTGGCACTAATGTCTTGTATCACCTTTGTGGGGTGATGGCTGGCTTCCAGTAAGGATGATCAACCCAACCAGTATGGAAATTGTGCTGAGGAGAAATGCATATGTTCTGACAGGTCATGTGGCAGCCTAATGACGAGGGCCTCTACATCTGCAGCAAGTTTGGTAGGTGACAGCAGGTTGCTTGACTTGGGGCTGAATGATCTGAATGTCGGGGATTGTGAAATGTCTTATTTTTGGAGGAACAAGCTCGTTGATCTGGTCGAAAAATATGAATGTGTGTTTTCTAGGCACAGTTTGGACTGTGGCGAAGCGAAGGGCTTTTGTCATTGTATCATGTTATGGATGATCAACCCTTTCTTCTTCCATATCGCTGTTTATCTCCCGCAGACTATTTGAAGTTGAAGGAGACTTTAGACGAAATGAAGGAGATTTCACAAAGTTTGCCTGCGCTTACCTGTGTCCAAACCAAACTGCAGAAGCGGTTGCTCGTGTCTTGTGGAACAAGTTTTTCTGTATTTATGGGTTCCTGGGTCGCATACATTCTGACAGAGGTACTAACTTTGAGAGCTCTTTGATGGTTGAGCTGTTGATGCTTTCTGATGTGAGAAAATCACACACTACTCCGTACCATCCCATGGGGAATGGACAAACGGAAAGATTTAACCGTACCCTAGGCGATATGATCTATTCGCTTCCTCCGAGATCCAAAGTTAAGTGGCTGCAGATGTTGAACACACTCGTTTTTGTGTACAATTGTACAAGACATGAGACCACTGGGTATCCACCGTTTTTCTCGATGTTTGGACGAACACCAAGATTACCGGTGGATGTCCTGTTTGAAAGCGTCATCTTGGATAATGGGACAGTTGATGTTCACAAGTATGTTCAGTCACTTAAGAAAGACTTGAGGGAAGCAATGTCAGTCATTCAAGAACATGCCAAACGCCAACAGACTAAACAAGCTGAGTATTATGACCGTAAAGGAAAAGGGCATTCTCTTGAGTTGGGTGACAGAGTACTTCTTGCGAATAAAGGGGAACGTGGAAAAAGGAAATTAGCGGACTGATGGGAGAGGGTGGTATATGTTGTTGTGGGCAAAAGTGACACTTTGAACACGTATAAGATAAGAAGCACTGGGACAGGTCAAATCAAGACGGTACATCGCAATTTGTTGATGCCTGTCAACTTCCTGCCGCTGCCCACTTGGAATGAAGGCACTGATAGCGATGACAGTGTTTAAATTTCCTCTGTCTGTGCTTCCTGTGATGAAGGTAATCAAACTCAGAGTGATGATCGAACTTCTCGCTGGGTGGCCGATCTTAATACTGCCTCAGATGTAATGAGAGAAGAATCTGTTGAGTGTTTGTGTTGATCAGAGTGATGCACCTTGTGACACAGTTGTGGAATGTAACACTGAGATGGGTGGAGTACCAGTGCATGAGAGACGTTCTGACAATTCACCCAGTCCAGTTCTGTCAGTATGTTCATTGGTGTCCGATGATTCATCTGTATCGGCAGTTCTGAATGATGAGTGTGCTTCCAAAGTTGATGAGCATGATAATACAGCTGTTACAGACACTCCTGAGACAGTGTCAAGTGAGCAAGATCAGGGGAGTGTAAGAGAATCAAATGGTCAAGAGGGTTTTAAGTCAAGATTTGGGAGACTCATTAAGCCAGTTAACAGGCTTATACAGTCAATGTCTACATGGAGAGTACATGCAATTCATGTAATTTAAGGTGAAAAATTAAGTGTTGATAGATTTTTGGAACATTTTTTGTTTGTTTGTTTTGCTTTTGTTGTCTACATATTTTGGATGATGTACATATGTGGGTACAATTGTTGATGTCATGTATTAAACAATGTAAAAGGCATGGTTTTCTATTGGTAATTGGGGATTAGCTACCCCTGGATTACCTTAATCTTGGAAGAGATAGTTGGGAACTGAACAGATCTAGTGTGATCTCAGAATAAGTGACATTTGTTAATTTGCTATGACTCTATGTAATTCATAATCTGGTGTAAAACAGTGGGGGCGGATGTAGCAGGATTATGTTGTTATAACCAGACTATAAAATTTTAGTTATTTATTTTATTTTATTTTATTTTTAATAATTATTTGTTAGGGGGTATTTTATTTTGAAAGAAGAGTGTGCGCTCTTATTAAAGGTAATAATCACAGTATGCATGTCGGCTGACGTCATACGTAGTTCAATTAGCAGCGCAATAGGAAGTCGTCCTCTTTCGTGCGATTTCACTAGAGAGGAGAGGTACGACTTCACGAGCTCTGTTGATCAGATGTTGAATTGTTTTATAGGCATTCATGTCATGCTTAAAAGATCAACTGTGGGAAAAAGTATTTCATGTGATGTTATATTTGACCATTAGTTCAAGTTATCAATCGGTCATTATCGGTTTGATAACATTTAATCAAAATGTTAGCCGCTTAGCCGCTAACACATCTCTCACTCATGATGCACACACCAGGACGCCATTTCACGCAATATACTATTCACCCATTAACAGCACTACTAGATATACACTGATAAATTGTGCATGTATATATATATGTGTGTGTGTGTGTGTGTGTGTGTGTGTGTGTGTGTGTGTGTGTGTGTGTGTGTGCGTGTGTGTGTGTATTATTGTGTATATTTTGTAAGCACACTAAAGATATATATTTTATTAATAGGATGGACATTGCATCATTGTGTGTTTTGTGGTTGGCTACCTGGCGCCCTTAAACATGTATTTTGTGGTTAACAGGCAAAAGAGAGAGTTGCAGATAAAGTGGTTGTCTGTTTGTGTGTTTTACCACGCTCTCGATGAGAGAGAGAAAAAGGCGTTGCAATTAAATCACCTTTGGCACGACCACATTTGTGTGGAAAATCTTTTTATTACCATCAAAATAACACAACAGTTATGTATCGGTTGTTCCCGTGCGTTGTGTTATTTTGATGGTAATAATATGATATATATAATATATATATATATATATATATATATATATATATATATATATATATACACACACTGCTCAAAAAAATTTAAGCAGCACTTCACATCAGATCTCAATGGGGGAAAATATCATGCTGGATATCTATAATGGTAATGGACTGGTAATGGATGCCACGTAGTTTGATGGAAATGAGAAAATTATCAACCTACAGAGGGCTGAATTCAAAGACACCCCGAAAATCAAAGTGAGCGTAGGGTCTGACAATGGGTCCACGGATTTCATCCTGATACCTAATGGCAGTCGGGGTGCCTTTGTCTAGCCTATAGAGGTCTGTGCGTCCCTCCATGGATATGCTCAGGGTGAACCTGCTCTCATCTGTGAAAAGCACAGGGCGCCAGTGGTGGACCTGCCAATTCTATTCTAATGCAAATGCCAATCGAGCTCCAGGCAGGGCAGTGAGCACAGGGCCCACTAGAGGACGTCGGACCCTCAGGCCACCCTCATGAAGTCTGTTTCTGATTGTTTGGTCAGAGACATTCACACCAGTGGCCTGCTGGAGGTCATTGTGTAGGGCTCTGGCAGTGCTCATCCTGTTCTTCCTTGCACAAAGGAGTAGATCCCGGTCCTGCTGATGGGTTAAGGACCTTCTACGGCCCTGTCCAGCTCTCCTAGATTAACTACCTGTCTCCTGGATTCTCCTCCATGCTCTTGAGACTGCTGGGAGACACAGCAAACCTTCTGGCAATGGACAGCAAACCTTCTGGCAATGGCACTTATTGATGTGCCATCCTCGAGGAGTTGGACTGCCTGTGCTGCCTCTGTAGGGTCCAGGGATCGCCTTATGCTACCAGTAGCGACACTGACCCTAGCTAAATGCAAAACTAGTGAAAAACAGTCAGAAAAGATGAGTAGGGAAAAAAAGGCTTCCACCTGTAAAGCCATTCCTGTTTTGGGGGTCGTCTCATCTATTGCACCTGTTGTTAATTTTATTAACACCAAAGCAGCTGAAACTGATTAACAACCCCCTCTGCTACTTGATTGACTTGATGCTATACTCTGATTAAAAAGTGTTCCCTTAATTTTTTTGAGCAGTGTATATATATAAATATATTTGTAAATATATTTATAAATATATATTCATTCAATGTGTGTATATTATTGAGTACGGTGTGTTTGGCAGAGGCTATTATAGCAAAACTCACCATAGCAGTGGGGGTTGCACAACAAAATGTTTCCTCAGTGAACTGTCATGTTTTTGTATTATCTCTGCTCTTCAAGATCACTTAAACACTCTGCACACTCTGATGCAAACATTGCCCTGTTTACATTATCCATATAGCAAAGTTTTTAATAGAGCAAATCATTACAAACTCAATTTGGATATAAAATATTCTCTATATTTATTGCATCCCCAATAGAGAGAGAGAGAGGGGGTGAGAAGACTTGACTTCACTCACTACATACTGTGGAACTAGCTTTCATAGAGGTCTGTGTGAAAATAGCCTTCTAAAACTTCAACTTAACAAAGAACAACATGCACCCAAACATTTCACTAAAACTAAACAGATACACAAAATGATTAAATTAACAGTATGTTATAAAATAGGCTCTGTAAGACTATATGTGTTCAGTGAACAGACACACTAACAGATGTTTCTAATTTTCAATCCTCATACATAATAGAATAGATAGAAACCTTGACACATTACATTATCCACATATCCCAGCTTGTTAGGAAGCTGGGGTCAGAGTGCAGAGTCAGCAATGATACAGTGTTAAGGGTCTTACTCAAGAGCACAGCGGCAGCATGTCAGTGTTGGGGCTTGAACCCCCCGACCTTCAGATCAGTAACCCAGAGCCACCACTGCCCTACATGTGCCTTTGGCCAAAAGAAGACACTTCTTCATATGATTCCTGGAAATCCAGACACTGTGTTCCATTATAGCCCTTATCTATTAAACACTGCATTGTAGAAATACAATAAGATCATAGTTGGTTTTGGGAAAACCACAAGTACACAAGTAGAGAAAGAAATAAAGCAACAAAAATGGAACAATATGGAAATCTTTATGGTTATCTTTTGTTGTTGTTTTTTAATTCCAATGTGGAATAAAAACACTTTTTTTTAGCATAAAACTAGGTCATCTTCCCTTTGAGTAGAAGGAGTACTGTATTTTCTACACAGTCGATATTAACTGCTGCACAGCTTCCACAGTCATACCTTTAGTAAACCCAGCTGACAGGAACCCACTGTGGTTCAGAACAAAGTTTGTCCAAAGCTACCTGTAGTGTTTCAAATGCAGCGTCCAGGTTGTCGTTCACGATGGTGAGGTCAAAGTAGTGTTTATATGTCCTCTGAATGCATGCACTCTCATCCACTCTCTTCTTTAGATCCACATCCTCAGAGAAAAAATACTTTGTGAATCAATCTGTTCACATGTTAGTGTAATGAAAGGCACAATAGTGTTATCTGATCTGGGTAACACTTTACTATAAATATTAACAAGTAAGCAAATATTAATATTAACTAATGCTTTCATAATGATGAATTAAAACATACTAATCCTTATCACATCACAAAATAACGAAGCCGTGAGTGATGAACGGCCATTAGTGATAACAGTAAACCACTGACAACTTGTTAACCCATTCTGTTAATTAATAAATCATCACTTGCTATATTAATAAAGATCATTTACCTTCCAAATTGGAAACGATGTAGGTTAACCCCACAATTATACATGATAGTCATTTACATCTTTATATATTTTTGTTTTCCAGCTCTTCTAATTCTAAAGTAAAACCCTAACACAGGATTATATGATATATTGTATTATAAACATATAAAACATGTATGAATCATAAGTTCACAATCACAACCACAGCTATTATTATATGCTATAGGTCTCACAGAGTGCTTGAACGAATCAAGATCCTGTGAGGTCATCACCATACCCATTTATTTATTTGTTTGTTTGTTTGTTTGTCACAAAGCAACCTGCTAGTAGTGTTGGCTTTTAATTGCGAATGCTGCGTCAAGGGCAACTCCCCTGGAGAAAAGTGCCATTTGCCCTCTTCTGCATGCATGAGCTAACCATGATGACCATGATTGGCTAGTGTCTCTGTGATTGATAGGGGAGAGATTATGTCACCCTTCCCACCCAGACAGCATGGCCAGTTTTGCTCTCTTGGACTCATGGCCATGGATGGCTATGGCATAGTCAGAATTTGAACTCACGAGTTCCCATTATGTCTTACGTCTTATGTTTATCAGTGTTTGCTGTTACTAGAGAAATGTGTTCATGGGTTGTCCATGCTGGCATGTTCTCGGCCAGGACACTGTCTTGTTTTTGTTCACTCCCACTGGTCTTAACTTAGTTTAGTTCATTTTGCAGTTAACCACTGTTCAAAAGGCCCGGGTGTTCTTGAACATTATGATAATTCTGACCAATCAGAGTGCTCAATGTTACCGCAGCCTCACGTGCCTGAGTCAGAAATGGAAGGTGAGCGTTGAGCAGATTCAAAAAATATATTGTAAATATGTGAATTTATCCCTAATGAGCAAGTTAGAGAAGACGGTGGCAAGGAAATCCTCCCTGAGACAATATGAGGAAGAAACCTTGAGAGGAACCAGGCTCAAAAGGGAACCCATCCTCATCTGGGTGCAAC
>CM074973.1:10114117-10152612 GCA_037577455.1 Pangasius macronema | reverse complement strand
AGAATCTTATTCCAGAACATGGGAGGCTTTTTTAGATGTTTTCTGCCAAAGTCTAATCTGGCTTTCCTGTTCTTGAAGGTAACCAGTGGTTTGTACCTTGTTGTAAACTCTCTGTATTTACATTCATGAAGGTGTCTCTTGATTGTAGAGTTTGACAATGATACGCCGACCTTCTCCAGAGTACTCTTGACTTCTGTTGATGTTGTGAAGTGGTTTTTCTTCACCAAAGAAAGGATTCTGCGATCATCCACTTTAGTTGTCTTCAGTGGTCTTCCAGGCCTTTCGATGTTGTTGAGCTCACCAGTGATTTCTTTCTTTTTAAGAATGTACCCAACTGTTGACTTGGCCACACCTAAGGTATTTGCTATCTCTCTTATAGATTTATGTTGTTTTTTCAGCCTAATGATGGCCTCCTTCAGTTGCACTGAGATCTCCTTGGACTTCATCTTGGTAGCTCCAGTCGAACAGCTGCCAAATGCCAACTCAATACCTGATATATCTGCTTCATTTGTCTTGAAGTTTGTCTTTATTTATTTCTTCATATATTTTTATTTTTATATATATATTTGGTGTGATGATTCATTCGCTTTTAAAAAAGAAGAGTAGTCTCAGGTGCAGTGTGTGCGGTTTTATAAAGAAATGAGCTGTAAGTGTTACTGAGCATCTTACAGAAGCAGCCACAGTTCTTCTGGAGACTTTGACTGTCGACTCGCTTCTTATTTCTGCAGCGAAACCAAAAGCCTTCATTCTGTTTTTGGTCTGAAGAGTCTCTCTTACGTAATTTGCAGCTTTCATTACTGACATACAAACACTGTTCTGTAACATTTATCTTTGTGCTGGAAAACTATTGTTTGGAAAACTAAAATGTTTTTGTACTGAATCAATAATGTAGAAGTCATAAAATAAAAATCTATAACAAAGTTTTTACAAAAAAAAATAAAAAATAGCCTGCCTAAGACTTTTGCACAGTACTGATATAAATAAATAATGTATGTATGTGTATAGGATAACACAAGAGTATATATGAATATATGAACATTTTTAATCATTTAAACAATAAAAATGGATGAAGTAATTTACTGCCCTGTCCTTTGCTGCCCCCCAGTGGAAACAAAGCAGTCTAAAGTCAGCCAGAAGCTTAACTTCTACACCACGGCAAATCTCAGAAAAACCAAAGGCAAATGAGGGTTGTTGAGAAATAAATATTTCATATTTCATATCTGTAATTTTGGTTAATATTTATTTTATATAATCATCAGTTTTGTATTTGCTTTATTTGTAAACAAAAGTGTTGAATCACTAATTTTATTTTTCTTTTCCATGTCTATAATTAGCTAGGACTACATGTGCAATTAATATAAAGGCATTTTGTTATTTAGAAGAAGCTTCTGTTCTTGAGTCCAAACATTTCTTTATTTTTATTTTCCTCATTCCATTATTTTGGGCTTGACCCAAACTCTGACTTTGTCATTTTGTCTCCGTAACATTGATATTAAATTCATACTTCATATTTTCTCACCAGGACTTATCAAAAACAAACATATTAAAAAAACATTTCTAATTCATATGCTTTATATGCATGAATACGTAGCTGACAAATCTGCAGCAATAGTGAAGCATTCATGTCAACATGTACCAGAATCTAAAAGCAATGTTTCCAGCACCTTGTGGAATCCATGCCATTGAGAACGGAGGCTGTTCTGAAAGCAAAAGGGGGTCTTCCCTAGTATTAGTATAGTGTTCCTAATAAAGTGGCCAGCTACAGGAACTAGAAAAGGATTCATAAACATGGAGGATGACAGTGGTGCATTCAGGATGTAAACTTTGCAACAGCTACAGCAATTGGGTTCCTTAATTGAAGAAATGCTTAGTTTGCTACTCTGGCATTTGCGTGCAGGTAATGTTCCATTCTATAGATTATTTGCATGCGCAGGCCACACAGAAGCCACTTGCCCTCAGCCTGGGACACACCCAATCCTCGAGACAGACCTGATGGAATCTGTTGCATGCTTTTAGCCAAGAGATCAATGAAAAGGGATAGTTTTAGAATTCAAATGCATCATATAAGAGCAGGTGTTTATATGGAAGTGGTAGATTGTGTGCTTATATGAACTTGGTGATCATCAGCATAGAAATGAAAACAGACTATGTGACGCTGTAATATGACGTGTTAACATGCAAATAATAATAAAAAAAAGAACGGATTCCCAGAGAACAGCATGAGCTTCACGTAGCAGCGTTTGTCAGTTCCCACAAACTGTGGTCTGTTTAGGAAATGGGAACTGAATTAGGGAAGAGTTTAAGAAGGTAATACCCATAGCTGGGAGAGGCATTGAACATAATACACTGCTTGGTTTGGTAGTCATTGTACTGTCTCGTGCTGTCTACACATCTCTGTATGTGCACTTTATGCAAAAAAAACATTTAGTCTCTTGTAGTTCTGTGTTGTTTTATGTAGCACCATGGTCCTGGAGGAACGTCGTTTCGTTTCACTGTGTACTGACTAGCGGCATATGGTTGAAATGACAATAAAGCCACTTGACTTGCAGTGTTACATCGAGGGAATACAGTGAAGTGAAGGGACTTTGTGGCCAAGTGTGGTGACCCATACTCGGAATTTGTGCTCTGCATTTAACCCATCCAAGNACAATCCCTGCCGGACCCGAGACTCGAACCCACGACCTTCAGGTTCACCTTCGGGTTACAAGTCCAACTCTCAGACCCCACAGAGCACGGTGTACTGATCATATCCATCCTCCTACACTATATGGCTAAAGGTTTGTGGACACCTGACCATAACACTCTTATGTGCTTGTTGAAAATCCCATTCCAGATTTAGTCCCACTTTGCTGCTAGGGATTTGCTTGGGAGTTTGGGGAAGACCCCATATATGTGGGTCATCCACATACTTTTGGCCATTGAGTGTATTTATATCTTTTTAATTTGCCTTTCCTTCCATCAAAGACCAAAGAAGTACCAAAAGGCCATAATAAGGCTGGGAAAAGTCCCAGAATTTCAAATGCTTAAACTGCAGATAACTGTAGCTGTAGCTACAATGTAGCTAAAACATGTAGCCGACTGATCGGCATTTGCATGCTCCTAGTCTAGTCTTCTTATTATAGACAAGACAGGAGGATGGAGCTAAAGATGGCTGTACTGCAGGTCTGGAAGAGCTTTACTAGGAAAGCTGGCTGGCATCTGATGATGACGACTTCTGGTATACAGGTCTACTGAATTAACTGGATAATGTTCTGAATAAACAGATTAAAACTCGGTGTGTAACGAGTCAGACACAATCATTAAAGGAGAGGAAAGGTTTGAGCTTGAATTCTTCCTCACATACATATACACTTATATAAATATATATATACACAAATATATAAAACACCCCTTGACTCTGCAACCACTTACCAAAATGTATTAGACAAGCCTCATCCATTTTGGAATTCAGAGATCATCCTAAATCTCCCCTGTACATGCTGGTCTTTGGGTCACTGGGTCATAATTAGCCGTTTATTGCTCTTTTTGTTTTGTGGTACTGTTTTATGTTATTTTAGCATTTTGGTTTCTATATCTTTCACACCATTTTATTTCTTGTACCATTCTTATTCACTGTGCAGCACTTTGAAATGTGAATTGCTTTAAATTTAATTTTTAGAAATCTAAACCTTACCCACTTAATACATCATTTTAACAAGCTATTTGTTCAAAAATCAGGAGTTAAAAAAAGTACTTAATATTTGGTGTGACATTTAAAATCATGGATTTTATTTAAAAAAAAAATGCATCATTACAAAGACAGTAACAGTGATTATATAAGCATTTTGGACTTTTCCAGTTAAAATAACCATTTTTAATCTTTTATTTACTTTTAATTTTAAATGTTACCTTTTTCCTCTTGGTTTCTGGGCCAGAAATGATCTTACTACTTGGATATGAATTACTTAGAGGTCGCAAAACGAAACATCTGGCAGTGATGCCACTTAGTTGTGTGTAAAAAAAAATCCCTTGCTCCTATCGGGAGCTTGGTTTTCTTTGCTCTATTAAAAGCAGGCATGCACAGTCCATCATTGTTCATGAACGCTTAGCAATGTCAGGCC
This sequence comes from Pangasius macronema, assembly GCA_037577455.1. NCBI lineage: Eukaryota > Metazoa > Chordata > Actinopteri > Siluriformes > Pangasiidae > Pangasius > Pangasius macronema. The sequence goes on along the minus strand of CM074973.1, from coordinate 10,148,512 downwards.
TGGATGTTTGCCATGAGCCTTTAACAGTGGTGTGTTTCACATGTAGTGGTTCAAACAAGGCAAGTGGGTTTTACTGTTAAAACAGTGACAAACATCGTGCCTGGACACAATACATATAATTAAACTTAAAAAAAAAAATCAATCACACATTAAAGGCTCTCATTTTGAAACCTGACCACTTTAAGACATCACCTGTAGAAATGGTCCCAAAAGCCTGCATGAAGAGGACAGAAAATGGCAATAGATAGAGAAGAAGAAGGATAGGTGGATCCACACAGACGTTTTCCACAGAGCAAAGATTATACTCAAAGGTGCCTAAATAGTAGCACAAACAAAGGCTTTTAGGGAAAGATGATGTCTAGAGACCATGTTGATGTTTGTGGAGGAAAGGGATAAACTAAAGGTGAACTGTACCTAAGCTTTGTCACAACCAAAGCAACACACATTGAAAGCCTCAGATGAAACATCTCAGGGATTTTGGCACATGAGAAAAGCACCACTAAAAGAAAGGTCTTCTGAATTCTGACAAATACAACACACAGAGACACTTCAGGGCCACAGAGGTGCTGAAACGCCATGTAAAGCTCCACACTCAAGACTCAGTGAACAGTTCTGGAAGAAGAAAATCTGCAGAGAGCTGTGCTGCCAGAGCTGGTTGGTTCTGTGAGCTCAGCTTTAACAAACAGTGGGGTGAAGGGAGCGGAAAGGAGGGAGGAAACAACTCGGGGCGAATTAGACAACTTGAACCGAATTAGAGACATGAGATGAGTGTGTTGAAAAGGGGAACGGGGGAATGTCCTGGTCCAGGACGTTTAGAAACTGTTCAGTTCGCTCAGGGTCTGGTCCAGAGTGGCATGGATCTTGATGTTCTCCTCCTTGGCGTCTTTTAGCTTTTCTGCAAGGTGAGGACACAAAAAAAAAAAAAAAAAAAAAAGAAAGAAAACAATTTGAACCAATTTCTGAACTAGTTCCAATATTTTTTTGTTACATAAAATCCACACATGTAAAATAAACACTTTGAATTAAAAATAAGGAAACCATATACAATAGAACTATCCTATATTCAATTAGAAAAATAAATCAGAAAATGTCAAGAGGTGGAGAAAGAAGCAGAAGAGACAGAAGGGATTAAAATATGACCAGGGCTCAGGAGAAGAGTTGCAAAGAGAAAATAGCATTGAGGGTCCATATGTGGCATGTCATACGTATACCTTTTTAACCGTTTACCATTACATTTCTAACGTTGTAGAACATCCACAACACAAGTTCTTGGTTACCTCTGTTATGATCATGATTACAAGATGCATCTCGTATGTAGGACCACACAGATACCCAAGCAGAATCAGGATCTACATCTGAGCAGTGTCGCCTTGAGATATTATCCAGTGGATAAAAGTCTAAGTACAAGATGCCTTCAGCAAGAACTGAAAATACAGACATCGTACTCTTATTCTTCCTCTACACAGTGGCTAGGGTTGTTGTCTTGTAGAATGGTCCGACTGATTCTAGCCGACAGGAAGCCTATGGTAATTTAAACAACTACTCTTTACAATCATGGTAAGCAGAAAAGCATCTCATCAGGTTCCTCACCTGTCAGCCAAGAACAGGAATCTGAAGTCACATTGGGCATAGTTTCACTGATACAGCTGAACAGTAGAAGATTGGGAAAAACATCATCTGGGCAGTTTCTGGGTTGTGCATTCTGAGATGCTTTTCAGTTCACCACAGTTGCAAAGAGTGTTTGAGTTACTGTAGCCTTCCTGTCATCTCAAACCAGTCTGACCATTCTCCTCAGACCTCTCGAATCAACAAGGCATTTATGGCTGTAGAACTGCTGTTCATTGAATGTTTTTTTGTTTTTCACACTATTCTGTGTAAACGCTAGAGACTGTCCTGAACGAAAATTCCAGGAGGTCGGCAGTTTCTGAAAAGCTCAGATCACTCTGTCTGGCAGCAACACCCATGTCACGGCTAAAGTCACAGAGATAGCACATTTCCTCATTCTGATGTTTGATGTGCACATTAACTGAAGCTCTTGACCTGGCCGGGTTTTATGCCTTTCACTGCTGCCAAGCTGATTGGAAAATTGAATGAATAATCATAATCAGGAATACAGTATTTGTAATAAACTGGATGAGTGTATATATGTGAAAGTCTGAGCCAACTGCATGCATTACAATCTCTTTTGATCACTATCCACGTCCATACATGATTAGAAATAATGGGGAAACACTTACCCAAAGGTATATATTACAATTTGATTTAATTCATTCCCAAATATTTAAAATACTGCACGATGGGAACATTAGTAAGAATAGTTAATGCATTTCCAGCATCATTCTCTAAGGTAGAAGGGCAAACTCAGACCAATTCATTTTAAAGCCTGATCTGCAGTCTCAGAAATGGGCAAAGGGCATATTCATTACAATCTATTACATTAATTATATCAACTGAAAAGAAAAGAAGGTGCTGGTAAGTCTGTACCTTCTGACTTTACATGCTCCTCTCTCCAGTCTAAAACCTCTCCTTTCAGGGTTATGTGAATGAGCACACACCCTTTTACAAGACTGTCAGATTCCATGGATCATAATACCGTGATGTGTTGCGTGATAGTTTCATGCGCTTGTAATGTGGTCAATCTTGTCTTTCTGTATACTACTGACCCAAATCAGCATACTGATTCATTTTAGGATTTTATAACCAGATCCTAGAGTTTAGATATATGAAGTTTTTTTTTTTTAATCAAAATACTTGAAAGGTCTTCAGAAGAAGAGAAGAAGTTGATACAGCCATTTCAGGGACAGCAAGTTTAATTTAATTTAAATTTCTCTTTAAAACCTTCTGCCGTCGGCGGGATTGTCGTAATGATCTGCACCTCAAATCAAAAACCTTTTCCGTATATTCAAAAAAAAATTACTAATCTAGAAAATGCAGAAGAATGGCACTCAAAACAAATCTTACGGGAGGTTTAAGAGGTTTTTAAAATTGTAAGAGGAAAATCATTAGTGTTACTCAATAAGGGTTTAGAGTAGTACACAAGTGTGTGACTTGAGACAGGTTAGTTTGTTTATTCACCTGTGTACACGGTCACATGGTGCTGCCTCCACTACTTTCGCTGGTGTCGCACCACACGGACACGTCGCACTGATTTCTGAGGACGTGCACAAGCGACGCGCCAAACGACTGCAGGATGTGTGTGGCGGCCATCTTGCGTTTAACAGCAAGTACAAATTAGCTTAACACTTTACTGTGTTTTATACTAGCGTGCAGCTTTTGAAACGTGGCAGAAGAGGATGAGGACAGGGTGGGGATTTGGAAACCTGTCACCAATGCCATACTGTCTGTACACAGACTCGCACAAGTGAGTAAGCTGAGGCACAGGGCGAAGTTATTTATGATCTATTAGACCCGCCCTTAAAGTCCAAATGGAATGAAGGCAAACTTATTCTGATGACTCAAGCCACTAATCTGCAATTTGTGGGGAAGGGGGTGACAGTTTTAGCATTTATGTAGTGATGAACCTATGAAAGATCAAGTAATTTTTATTTTCTACCTTTCTGTGGTGTTTCCCTGTACAAATACCCAGTAGCTATTTCACTCCATTTACAAAAAAAAAGCCCTTTGTCAGTGTAGCTACCTGCATCAGAAGATATTTAAGGCAGCAAGAAAGTAACTAATATTATATATATTAATAAAAAGTTAATGCTTTTGTTTCCCCAAAACGGATAAACCTTTCGGCTGTAACTCAAATCACAGGCTTATAATTAATGCGCTTGTTCTATGTTTTATCGTTTCCATAGTAACAGTTAAAAGACAAACCATGGCATTCATTAGTAAATTAAAAATTGGCAAATTGCTGTAGTATAAGAGGAATAAAACACTTTAGGACATGACATTACTGGAAATCAATCGCTTCATCTCAGGCCATCACACCACCATGTTGTTGATTCTTTTCCTACAGCAGCACAACCCCATCATGTTTTATTCCTGCATAATGAAGTGGAACCCGCTCCAGATCAATATGACACATGACATTAAGAATATGAGGGTGATGTGCATGTGGAAAAATTGCTCTTAAATTATTGCCAGCAAAAAAAAGGAGACACAAACATGTAAACATTTAAAACACAACAAAGGTTTCTTTCACCCCTCCCTTCATTTCGCATGTACAGAGAACGCCGAAATACAGCCAGAAGACAAAGAACAGGAGGACAGAAGAGAGATTACAGCACCGATGAATGACAAAACAAGTCCAAGAACTTTCATCAATGCCTGTTATAATTATAATACAGTGGGAAAAAGAAAAAGACAGAGAATACAAAGGCATCATAAATATCGGCAAAACATAAAGCAGGTAAGGACAGAGGTACATAAACCTGAAGACACAGAGAGAAAACAGGAGGATGAAGGAGACGCGAGTGCGAGCGGTCAGGATGGAGACAAGGCTGAGAGGACCGAGCAGGGTTTCCCGAAGAAAGCCAGGCAGAGTAAAGTCCAGAAACTTATCATCTGCAAACAAACAGGGATGATCAACACCTCGCTACAGATGACATGCTTCTCTTTTGTCTAAAGTCAACAAGGAATGCCGTTCAAACCAGATTCGCTGTTTTTCCACACACGTCATTCAACACCACACGACAGGAACTTTAGGAACAGGGTGAGTGCATAATCACAATGTAAATGCAGAGTAGCATTCCGGCTAAGCAGAAGTTAATACCACAGGTTATACCACAGCACTGCTCAACGCCCCATTATGACTGCTTAGTCGGTGTTGATTAATCTTCAGAACAGCAGTTCCGGCTGTAAGGTTGATATTACCTTGCTTGTTATAATACACTGGTGTTTCTATAGTAACAGGCTATACGGGGGCGTACAAAACGTGCGTTATCTTCGATACGGTGATGTTTTCAGTGACACGTTTTTGGAAAGACTCACCACCGCCAGCGCTTTGTAGCAATCAGAAGTAAAGCTGTAACTAAGTTTTGTGACATGGGAAAGTCGTTAATATGACGCGCTGCATTTTTTTTGTCTTATTAACTTCAAAATAGAAGCTATGTTTAGAAGAACGACTGTTTAAAGAACGTAGTACACAAGACATAGCATGAACGAACTTGTTTCACGAACACTAATTGTAATCAGAAGTGGATAAAAAGTCTGACGTCTTTTTTATTAATAAAGAATTGTAATCGTTGACTAACTGCTGTGGTATAAGAGGAATAAAACACTTCAGGACATGCTGTCAGTGGAAAAATAATCACCGTTCGGGGTGGTAAGGCATCACACCACCTCATGGTTGATTATTTTCGTCTAACTGCACGACTTGTGATGTTTTATTGCTTAAATAGTTCTGATTATTGCATTTTCGCCTTCAGTGTTCTTTTCAGGTGTCACACAGCCAAATAACTCCATGCAGTGGCTTCTTTAATCATAAACAGCGTGTTAGCGGCTCTTAAACATCTCACACACACACACACACCACACACACACAGCACCAATCATACTAACATTACACTTGCAGAGCCAATTTAAACCAAAACCCAAAACACACTGCAATTCTGCAGCCACTAGTAAATTATGCAAAAAAACTCATTAAGACTATCTGGTGCTGAGGCTCAGGCACTACCGTGGTGCATAAGCAACTGAAACATCGAGCATGTGCATGTGTGTACACACAAAACACACAAAATACAGGCCAAGTAATTACATAGAGGTCATGTCGTTGAGGGCGTGATCCAGCTCTTCGCTAATGGCCTTGTACTTGAGTTTCTGAGCATAGAGCTCATCTGTTTGCACGAAAAATAAGAAAGGAACAGAAAGTTTAGCACCAAGTAGGGTAGTAAAGGAAGAATTGAGATAAAGTGTTACAATTATGTCCTTCAAGACAGGAAACACAAAGTGAAGAACAGAAGAACACAAACTGAATGGGGAGAATGAGAGTCTGTAAAAAGATCAGGGTCCAGAAAATGAGCTTTACAGCAGAATGTCTTACCTTCCAGGTCATCAATGGTCTTCTCCAGCTTGGCTACGGACCTCTCGGCAAACTCGGCACGAGTCTCAGCCTGACAAAAAAAACACACGTGGTTGGTTTACTGGATTACTTCCAGCATTGATCAGGAAACGGTGTGAGGTCGTGGTCAGTGCAACGTCACCAAAAGTTAAGCGCGTTTTCAAGAACTAGAGTCTCAGCTCACCTCTTTCAGCTTATCAGTCAGGATCTTGATCTCCTCCTCATATTTGTCTTCCTTCTGGGAATACTGTAGACATGTAGGAAGGAAGAAAAGCATGCATGAACAAAAGGGAAAAGCTGTACCGTGACGACTTCCAAACAACTATAGAATTATCATCTTCAGGATCTGTTACACTTAAAGTACTTTTTATGTGCTGTCGAGTTGCTCACACTGATACAGACGCGGTAACATGCGTCCCTGCTCGGAAACCTGAACTCTAAAACAAAAGTCCCCTTGAGGCAGGCGGAATGTTGAGCAGGAAAAAGTAGGCGTTTTGTTCTTAACCTTTCTGCACTGCCAGAACTTTAAAACAGATCAGGACATGTGCGTAGGAATGTGGCTGTAACAGCAACAACGCAGCAGGTACGGAGAACAGGAGAACAGCCACAAACACCCAACATCGAGCCTGTACAGAACACACGTCCTTGCCGAGTGACTCATTATTGCTGTACACACTGGTGACTTTGCACTACGTAGGTACTAACGTAACTGTACACCCTTATCGACAGCATTTTTTCCATTTGTGAATATGTTAACAACAGGAGGGTATTAACGTTCAGCGTAACTTTTGCCACATACCGATAAATATGTTTATCCTACAGTGCAGCTGAATTCTCCAATCTGACACATTGTTACGACTGGTAAATTGCCAGAATAACACACTGCAGACACCTTTCAGGGGGCTAGTGGCATTCAGGGAATGAATAACACACTGCAGACACCTTTCAGGGGGCTAGTGGCACTCCTCTGCACGTTGTGCTGTATCACACCACCCCGGCGTGCATTAATTTCCTATCTCAGCAGTCTGTCGTGTGTTATTCCTTACATATGAGCCTTTAAGCGGTAAGTACAGAAGCACCCTAGCTGTAACAAACAAAAATTTGAATTAACCTCATTAGATACACAACCACATGCAATGACGTCAGTTCATTTTTTGCAGACGCAGTCACTTCACTGCTCTTGCACCGTTTGCAAAACATTCCCATGTTAATCAAGGGAGATCTTTAATAAGCTACAATCTCTTTCACATCCAACACTATGTAACCCATGCACATTCCCACCATGCAACATCCAACTCTTGTTTTACGCCCAGTCATCTGTACTGCACTTTTTTTTTTTTTTTTCGGACACTACTACATGTGGCACAGTTAATTATCCTCCTACTATGAAGAGATTGTATTGCAAGGTTCTCCACAATAATTTTTCCAATCAGTATCTCCTCCCACCACAGCACATGGAGAAAAATCTCATGTAGGATGAGTTTATGGCTGTATTTGAAATCAAACACGATTTTTCCCCTTCTTTTGGCTTTGCTCAAGATAATAAGCAGATGGTTGAATTAATCAAGAAGCCAGTTTTATCTGAGGAACAGGGGACATAACTATTAACTGAGCTCAATAAACCAGGCTTTTTTCTTGTTTTTTTTAAAAACAAACCTGGCTAATTTGCATCAATTTGGGTTGCAAGAAGAAAGCTAACCTTAATCCCCCAATCAGTTACTATGGCAACATATGTTTTAGGCAAATGTTTTCAGTTAATAAAACCATACACATAGTCGTGAATGATTTGCCACGTTACTGGTGTAGCCCAACATGCTTAAATATTAGGATCTAATTATTAAAAAATATATTAAGAATATATAAATAAAAGTACCTTCCATATAGGCTCATTAGCCATTTTCTTTTCTTAGGATACGGATAAGATATAAATGCCTCTAAGCCACTAGAAGACATAAAAGCGATCTAAATCAGCCAAATGTAGCGCACGGTTTTTGACATTCGTTGATAACTATCATAATAAAACCATCTACAGTGAAGGTTACTGCATGAGCGACCATGTCATGCCTGTTTGGTGAAAATCCTGCGGGTGAGGGAGTGTGTGCTGTGGAAAGTGGTCAGGCCAGCAGCTCCTACACGAGTTTGGGACAGGAAAGATCCTCTCGCATTTCCTGAGGTGATCTTGTGATCAGAATTGTGAATGATGTAATTGCTATCGATTACTGTAGTGATCACTTTGAACCTACACTGAAAACAAATATCCTAAAATATCTGCATGGCTTCTGTGCATTTCGTTAAAGCAGAGGAAGCAGTAAGGCAACGTTGGAATTCGCTCACTCGTATCCTTATTATATTTATTACTAGCTAAAATATGTAATGCGGTCATTCCGTGACTTTCCCTTCAACCAAGTATTCAACTAGCTTTGCACTTTCCATTCTGAGATCATTAACATCGACCTACTTATGTGTATTCCTCTGCTCATGTCGCGCTTAAACCCATAACTTCAATGAAAAATGTAACACTTGTTACATAATGCCTTGCTGAATGATTTGGTCTAATTACGAATAATTTCCCCCTTGTTCTTAGCCTACCTCTAAAGGTAGATTTCTAATGATGTTACATATTCTGTTGGCTATTTCCTGCTAGGCTTTTCTTTCTCAGGCTTTATTAATACTCAACGAATACTTTTTTTCATAATTGTGTATTGTGGAGTTTAAAAACAATTTAAGCTCGACGTGGAGCCTTTAACGGACACGCTGCTGCTGTCAGGCCTGCTTTAACATGGCACGCAAGTGCTTGAGCCTCGATTACTACATCTTCGCTTGAATTAGTGGGAACATGTTGCAGCTGGCGTTCATCAGGGGAACACACAGAGCCTGGAGTGTTCAGTAAAGCTAGTTTAAGTGAGGCCATCATAAATAAGCCTGGATTTTATGAGCTTGCTTAACAAAAGAACAAGACTAAGAGACAAAAAAACTCACAATAAGGACGTACAGCTAAAGAGCATTTACACTGCATATCTGGTGAGGTGGAATATTTAAATACATTTTAAAAAGGGATGTAAAAATATACTGGATTTTGCTGAACATCCCACTGCCATTTTATTGTCTAGGCATAACAGAGCTACACTTTAGACTTCTAGGACAGATGAGCTCTGGATAAACTGATCAGCGACTCAGGATGAGCGCTCACTTCCCTCCTTTTGATTAGCGCTCCATAAAGCTCAATGTAATGTGAATAAACATGTTCGGCCTTTCGGTGTGGATGATGAAACACGGCTGCATGACCAGGAAAAGGCCACTTGTGACAGCATCCTATCATTTTACGTCCACATGACTGGGTAGGAGTTCCTGAAATGGATTTCATTGGCTAAGGAAAAGGGAGGAGGTCGAATGCTTCTTCAAAATATAGACACTATTAATATTACTGTACAATGGTACATTGTTTCCCAATCAAGCAGTTATATTTCAGTGTGCTTCAACTCACTCACACACACCTGATTTCACTCAACAACGCTCTTGAAGTTTCACCACCAGAATCAGGACAGAGAAACACTGCACTACTGGAAAAGGAATTATGCTTTTTTAAATTATTATTATTGTTGTTAAGTGTATCTGTTCACTAATCTGGTTATCGTCATGAGTAAGTTAGAGAACACCAAAAACCATTTAGTGTTATCTTCACTAAGACCATGCATGTCCTCAAGCTCTCATCTTCCCAATGCATTAACTTTGCTTTTCCCAATCATTTTTGTAGGTCGCTGCATTTTTGGTTTCGGTCAGTGTGTTTTGGTATCTGGGGTTGGGGGTGTTTCTAAAGCATTTTAAGATATGCGTCACAGAGACATGCCCATTTTAACCACCAATGTTTCAATACACAAGACCTCCATGAGACAAAACATGAATCCACAGATTTTTTTTTTTTTAAACAATAATGATATTTAACCAGAATGAATCCTAACGAGCAGTTTATTCACCATCCAACTGTCTTGGGTCACTTTTTTTTCATTATTTTCCTATTTAAAGTGAACTGTATTGTAAATACAGCTGGCCCTAAGTCGGTCCCCATCCCAGATAGCAGAGAAATCCCTGCCAAATATGGTTTATGCACATAAGAGCCGGGTATGACAACAGCAACTGTACTGTGAGACAAAAATGTCCCAACAGTAAACAGCCACATTTCCACATGGGCCAAATGCTTGCTTCAAAAGTTGAGTTGTGATTCGGATTATTTCACTGTTGCCATTCCAGGGCGATATGCGGCCCGCTGAAGGGGTAAATGCGGGACATCACTGGGGCATCTCCTATCAAAGATCCCTTAGGTTTCACAGATACGTATACACATGTATTTCTGGGCTTTAGTTTTCGTTCTAATGATTAAGCATGTTTTTTTTTTTAAGATGAACTGGACTGAAGGCACGCAATGTCTTTTGCATGAACGGCTGCTACGCGCTTATGCGACATGTCTGGTGTGAATTCCAGGTAATGCTGTGCAGTTTGTACAGGCTGAATGAAACGAAGCAGTGGGCCATATTCGGTTTACGAGCCTTGCGTTTGCCACCTGGATAACAGAACATAAAATAAGGCTCGCGAGACACATGCTGGTCCCCAAAAGGTTCATGCAACACACGCTCCCTACCTTCTCAGCCTGAGCCTCCAGACTCTTTAGATTGTTGGTGACATTTTTCAGCTCCTCCTCCAGCTCGGCGCATTTACTGAAAGCAGGACGGGCATTTTTGATTTTGGGAAAAGCAGCAGGAAGAGAAATAGGGGGGGGGAAAGAGGAGAAAAGGGCATGAAAGGTAGAATAAGCAAAGAAATAGAACATATACAAAGTCAGTGAAGAACAAAGCCCAGAAGTGGACAGTAAGAAGAACTGCAGGTGATGAACAGTCCTTAAAGGCAGCAACGTGAAGTGACATTGTGAAGCTTGTATTTACATTTCGCAGAAACTTGACAGGAATCTACAAGTGCATTTTCACTACGGTGTAACTGAACAAGGCAAAGGTCCTACATCTAAGTTTCAAACCGTGTGTATTCAGGTCTTCAGCTGCGTGAGCCGTTGGCAAACGCACAGCGTGACAATGGTAATGTGGCACTGACATGTGAGAGGTGCTTGTTCATGCTTGTTCATGCTGTGAGGAGCTGGCTACATTCTCAGTCTAAACAATCCAGCACACGGAATGCTAGCTGCAACAGTGTTAGCCAAGATAAAGCAGGCGCAAGAGAAAGAAACAGTCTGAAGAGCACAAGCAGAGATCGAAGATGGCCATCGCTGGAGGAAGGAGCCTGGGTGACTTTCTGCTAGACTTAAACTCCCCCCACAAACCACACACACATATACACACTCACACACACACACACAGGTATGTGTATTTGACTCTCGTTAAAACTGCCAGAAGAAATATATTCAGTGAGGAGCTACATAATGGCTACTATTCGTCCCAAAACACAAAATGTTGACCCTCACTAACCGAGGATCTCCAGAGTATACACACACACACACAGCACATGTAGCGCTTCTACCTTGTCCTCAGAAGCATGCAGAGTCTTCAGTGTTTGGTCCAGGACCCTTAGCTCGTCCTCCAACTGCTTCTTTTTACTGTTAGTTTAGTTCGAAGGAAGTTGCACCAAGGGTCAAACATGCACAAAGACAAAGGGATGAGGGAGGGGAGGGGATAGTCGGACGACGGACACACACACACACAAACAGCAGAATTCAGGTTAGGATAAAGCATTCCTTTTGTCATGCAAATACAAGCATTTTCCTCATGTCTAAATGATCTAGTTTTATTGAAAACACACACGGCTTGAGGCTCTCTATCACACGTTAACAGCTGGAGAGAGTCACTGTACTAATAAAGGGCAGTTCATAGGAGAGATTGTCTGTTTAAAAAGATGCATGACTCACGCCTCGGCGAGCTCGGCTCTCTCCTCAGTGCGCTCCAGCTCTCCCTCAACGATCACCAGCTTACGAGCCACCTGCGCGCACACACACACACACACACACACACACAATCAATTACTTCCAAATGCTGGAATCAGCCACCCATACACCATCAGGGTGGTGTGACATTTTATACACGCAAGTGTGACAGAGCAATGACCACTACATAGCATACATAGCATTCAGTTCAGTACATTCTGGGATCAGGGACGAGTGCGCATGCATGTTGCTTACCTCCTCGTACTTGCGGTCGGCCTCCTCTGCAATGTGCTTGGCCTCCTTCAGCTGGATCTCCTGTAACTCCATCTTCTCCTCATCCTTCAGTGCCCTGTTCTCAATCACCTTCATGCCTCTGTTCCACAGACAGAAAAACCATTTAGCTGATTCACCAAGGCCCTGTTCACGCCTGGCTTCAATGTGCATCCTCACTGATCTGATCATAAGTGGACAGTGCCAAGTACAAGAATGAACAGGGTCCGACGGATCTCAAAGACGAGTCGTGAGCCGATCACTCCAACCACATTCGGAGGCGGTCTAGGATGCATATGATCACGTAATATTTGTACTGTGAATGTGAAAGCATCTCACTGCATCCCAGAAAGAAACAAGCTGACTGTGCAGCTCTCTTCTTCTCTTTTTTTTAATCATTTTATCTCTCATTCATTTAGAATTTTCGTTAACAGACCAAGTGACACCATTCCTCTTGCAGAAACGATCACTGGAGACACATTCATGATGCCAGGTGTAAATAGCTATGTGTTTTGGCTGTGATCAGATCACTTGAGACGGATGTTAATACCAGGTGTGAACAGAGCCCGAGTGTGTGCACAGATGCCTTTAAACGGCTAGTCACCAAATGTGTGTGCGCATGTACCTCTCACTCTCATCTGCTGCCTTCTCTGCCTCTTCCAGCTTCTGTAAGGCTGTGGCCAGTCTCTCCTGAGCTCTGTCCAGCTCCTCCTCAACCAGCTGGATACGCCTGTTCAGAGAGGCCACCTCGGCCTCAGCCTACAACACACACACAAACACAAAACTGTTAACACAATCATGTAATGAAAGGGAGGATATAAGGAAGAAATGCAAGACAAATACATCTGAGGAACCAGATATGGTCAGGTTCTCAGCTCTGGTTCTGGGGTACCCCAGCCCTGCTCCTAACACACCCGAGCCAACAAATCGGCTAATTAGCAAGTCTTCCTGTGCTGAAGTGGGTGTCTCAGAGCTGGGAAAACACTACAGCGTGCACGTCAGGCGGTTCTCCAGGAAAAGAGTTGGAAACCTCTGACTTAGAGAATGGAACAAATGACCACCCTGCTGAGGAAAAAAAAAAACCCAATAGAAACCATTATGGAGTTTGTAACGGTTTTAATGGTTATAAAAGGAATTGTATTGGTTTTAATGGAAACTGTAATGGTCCCTATGGGTCTCTACTGGGAATTTCTTGCCTTCTATATCTCTAGTGGATACCATTAAGGACCAGTAATGATAGTAATGGTTTTAATGGTTAGCTGATGGTTTGAAATGGTAACTGTAGTGGAAACCATTAGAAATTCTGTGATGGTTTGTATTGTTGTTTTTTTTCCAGCAGGGCAGTGTAGGGACAGAGAAACACTCGCCAAAGTGTGTGCTCTGAGAAACTACAGAGATAAACAGTTTGCACTGCACAGCTAGCCCTGCCACATTGATGACCATGTATGTTCATAGTAGCCGGTTTATAAAAGAGAGAGAGAGAGAGAGAGAGAGAGAGAGAGAGAGAGAGAAAGGAAAAAATAAAAAAATAAAATAAAATAAGTCTTCATGGCCAATATTTCAACAGTGGCGTGGTAGCAACTATCTTAAAAGGATTTTTTTTAAATAATCATACAATTTAAAAGCACCAATAGCACTATCACTTCAAACCCTCATCATCTGAACACCAGCATGCACGCGTCACTCTGCTCAGCCGGATATGACGCAACCGCTCGCGAAGACTGGCGTTTCGCTCCTAATAAGGTATGAGGAACTGCGAAGTCCAAGGAGGTGAGCTCATCACGAGTAAGTGCACTGAAAACCGACCAGGGAGGCATTTCAGCCATTTCGCTTCCATTTCTCCTAGCTGAGGTGTGTGTGTGAGTGTGTGTGTGAAAACTGCAGGGTCAGAAAGCAGCAGAAAGCGTCGCGTGCACACGGTCATGGCGCACCTGGTCTCCAGAGGCTCGTGCTCAGGTGTGTAATGAGGTCCGAGGCAGGCTTCAACCAGTACAACACCCAGTTTAACCCATGTGCTGTCGGAGCACGACTCAGGGCCTTCCTCTCTCACAGTGCACACACAGCAAACTTCAACTTATGACACCAATCCAAGAAATTAATTTAATGAAAAGAAAAGAAAAAAAAACAAACCCAACCCTAACCCTTGTACAAGTGCAGCATACAAGTCATACACGATTATCTGGCCACGCAAACGAGTGTGTAAAGTTTAATAAAGGAATGATTTGATGTTTTTTGTTCAGCTTCCTGAATGAAAAATGTCAGTATGGTGCATTCAGCATCTCAGTGTGAACTTTTCAATGGAAACTAACTGACTTCATGGTGCTAAAGAATGAAGCAAAGCCCTGCCAGGATGCTGCCTCGGAATGCCTTTCATTGCTCCACAGGGTGTGAGCTTCACTTCAGCTCAGTATACACACACACACACATATACACACACTCAGGGATGAATCAAGCTTCCAGCTGAACATTTCAGAATGTTAAACACTGTAATGTGGAGGGTTTACCTGCTCTCGCGCGTGCTTCTCCTCCTCGACTTGCCTTTGCAAAATCTCGGCCCTTTCTTCTGCCTCGTCGGCTTGCTGCTGCAGAACTTTAATCTTTCTCTTCACCGCGTCGATGCTGTTCGTTCCGGCCATTTTTAAAGCTGTTCTCTCTTTTTTTTCTTTCTTTTTTAATGAGTAGTGTGATCAGCGGATCGGGCTGATATCCTCCTGAGCGTTTGTGCACAGAGTGATGAGAGTGTTGGGGAGGGCTGGGGGAACAAACCAACGCCCCGCCAACGAGTCAACTTGTAGCTGAAGTTGTAGCGACGAGANGACGAGACGAGAGCTTTCTCAGCTTGCAGCACTTTTTTTTTGCAATTGCTATAATTGCTCAAGCCTGAAAGATAGTGTTCAAACACTGCCTTTTGAATGGTTCCTGAGCAGGAAGCGCAGAAAGTTTTTTTTTTCTCTCAGTAGGACGTGGCAAGTTATCCAGATTCACAGGCTTCCGCTTGTACAGTGCGTCTGGTCTCCACGCCGGGTTTCCCCCCAATTTCCTCCAATTTATATCTATATTTTAAAGTTAGCAGCGACAGAAACTCAACTCATCTCATCTCACCTCCCCTTAAATCTGTCTTCCTGCACAGGTTTTTTTTTTTTCTTTTTCCTTTTCTCTTTTTTTCAACCCACTTCCGGTTCGCTCCACCCAGCCCAAGCCAGACAGTTGAGCACTCCTCTTTCTGATCCTGGATCAGATATCAGGCGCGCGCAGCGAAACCTGATTGGCCACCCTGCGAATCACACGTGTCCAGGTAAATGACGTCGTAAGAAGTCATGTCGGCATTCCAGACCGCGCCTCAGCTAAGGTGTGGCCTGAGGTGTGGCGTAAAGGTGCACGCGACGCCAAGGTTAGAAAGGGATTCATGTAGAACCTGGCTAGACCTTTTTGGTCTTGCTTTACCTCTTTTACTAACCATCAGCACCACCTTAAAACTTCACACACTCAGTTTACACGCAGAACCGGAAGTGTTGCACAGCATTCCTACTGCTAAAATCATACTTGCTCTAAGAGTGTGTCATCAGGATTAAAAACACTACAGCTGAACATTGCATGACTCTGTCTTTCTCTCTTGCAAAATGAAACAGGATGCTGAAACATACTGGCAAACTCATACCTAGGTAGGATAGTTAGCACCTGCAACAGTCTTCTAGCGCTTTAAGACCCACCCTGAGTGTGTGTCACTCCTGCAACATGCTTCCTGCTAAATCCAGGGTGTTGGGAGGACCCAGTTACCATGGA
The DNA here is from genome assembly GCA_037577455.1 of Pangasius macronema. NCBI lineage: Eukaryota > Metazoa > Chordata > Actinopteri > Siluriformes > Pangasiidae > Pangasius > Pangasius macronema. The sequence goes on along the minus strand of CM074973.1, from coordinate 10,132,529 downwards.
GGACACAGATCTGAATGATTAAATGTAGATTTATAACCTCAGTCGTGTTCATGTTGTTGTTCAGTGCTTGTGTGTTGTGAATTCTTCTACCAGTACGTCAAGCGTTCACTTCGCAGGTGGACAAATCAAAAAACACATTTGTTATCCCACCGGTTAAGTAAAATCTCCATACGAACACATTACCATGTACACGACCGTTATCCTTTACTAACAGAGTTTCTGTTGTGCCATCATGTTAGCGCCCTCATGAAGTCGAAGTCGTCGGCCCACGCCTCAGCTGTGCTGTGGTCTTGCATCACATTTAAAACATACACAAGTCTGGCAAACTTGTAAGTAAGAGGTGATTTACTTATAGCAGGTGGGTTACATGACAGAGTTGCTTTTGCTTGGTTTCATCATAGTTGTCACATACCTGCATATTCCTGATTGTCAGTCACCTGTGCACAGTATACACTTATATGTCAAAAGTATGTGGATGCCTGATTATCACACTCATATCTATTCCTTCCCCAAACTGTTGCCACCAAGTTGGAAGCATACCATTGTATAGAATGTCTTTGTATGCTGCAGCATTATAATTTCCCTTCGTTGGAACTAAGAGGTCGAGCCCAAACCTGTTCCAGCATGACAATGCCCCTGTTCACAAAGCGAGTTCCATGAAGGCATGGTGTGTGATGGTTGGACTGGAAGAACTCGAGTGTCCTGCACCCCAGACCTCCTCACCCAACATCAGTGCCTGAGCTCATCAATGCTCTTGTAGCTGAATGGACAAAATCCCTATATCCAATCTCCAAAATCTAGTGGGAAGCCTTCCCAGAAGAGTGGAGCTTATTATAACAGCGAAGGGGGAATAAATCTGGAATGGGATGTTCACCAAACACATATTGGTGTGATGGTCAGGAGTCCACAAACATTTGGCCATATAGTGTACCTACAAACCAAATGAAACCTTTTGTTCGCCAAAGCCAATAACAACTAGTTTTTTTTTCTTATTGGACTACGATTAAAAACAAATCTGCTTGTCCTGGATGGCTGGGATGCTGAGTTTACTGCACCTTCTACACCACTGTTAGGGTCAAAATACACCAATTATGATGATGCTTTCATATAACTTTATTCCACAATTATTCTTAAAAGTCAGTACTAACTGGAATATACAGTATTTGTCTTAAAATGCTGCCCTATTTTGTTCTTTCTGGTGTACTTTGTTTGTAGAGTAATTGGGTGACAGTTTATTTTTTGTTGGTTATAAACAGTGCATCCATGGTGATATTAAGTATGGGAAATTTTTTAATGTGAAAGTCATTAGTCATTCTATTATATTACCTTCCTTCTCTTATATTGTCTCTTATATGTTCTTAAATGGTCGTATATATCACAGAAATTATGACCATATTTAGTTTTAAATAATTGTATAATTAAGGTTGTAGTTAAGAACCATCTTTCCCAACAGTTTTGAAGTCTGGGCTACGTTATGCCTCACATTAGACTCAGTACCTTATAGGATAAGAAAGCTTCCAAAACCCTGTGTTAACACATCCCAAGGCAGACAGCAACGAACGGTGGCCTGAGTTATTCATATGGATTCCTAAACACAGTCATACATGTAGCAATCAGGAGGCTGAAAACAAGATCAAGCATGATGGGTTCTGTGTGTGTGTGTGTGTTCTGCATTCTGTGGTCTAGAGTAAGCTTGTTTTCATGGCTTTAGTCATCGTAATGTGTAGCAGTAAGAGGTAAGAATATTATGATATTAAGTGGTAAGAATATTATGAGCACATTCATTCATTGACACACCACACACACCCACACATTCATACACTCATTCACAGCTAGGGGCAATTTATGTTAGCCAATCCATGTACTGGCAAGTTTTTGGGAAGTGGGAGGAAATCGGAGATTCCAGAGAAAAGAACACTCCGTACAGATCGAATCTCCCTGGAACTGTGCGGGAGCAATGCTTCTTCCCACTGCACCGCCGTGCCGTGCCATCCCTGACAGCAGGTTGCGCAACGTTAAATGAAAGACAGTAAAGTGAAAGCAACCCTGAAGTAGTGAGAGTGGAAAAAGTTAGGCTTCGACATAGTTATCATATCCTGTCACTCCTTCCTGTTCCATGTCAAGGCTTTCCAGTTGTCACTGTGTAATCATGTAGAGGGTTGCATTACTACAACCACAGCAGCAGGTGGAGACAGAGTTCCTGGCCTGATTTTACTTACCCATGTTTGCAATTTAACTGTCATTACCTTTTATGTTAGTTATAAAGATAGAGTAAGGTCACATCTGACATTTAATGTGCTATTTTACTCCTTTGTGGTCAGCTATAATCTGAATACACCCACTCACTTAATGGCAAAACTCCTCTGCGCTGGTGGTGGGATGATGCGATGTGTCTTTTGATTCATTTATTTGTCTTTAATAATGGCTTTATCCTGGTCAGGGTCAGGGTCAGGGTGAATCCCGGACACCAGTCCATCACAGGGCGCACATACATTCACACACTCATTGCTGTATGTCTTTAGTTAAATAATATCCATTGCACTGTTATTTAGTATATTATTAGCATCATTCTCAATAAGTCTGAGTGGTTTCGTTACCAAAACGATATTGTGTGTTTACCGGACTTTGTTGTACTTGTCGTTCTATCAGAAGTGTAAGCATAATCTTTGATTATACATCTATATGATAAATTACAATGATGTGCATTACTATAGCCACACCAGTAGATGGTGCTTGCAGCCAAGGCCAGAGTTTATGGCCAGGTTTGATTTGCCCAAGATGGCACTCTTGTCCTAAGCCACATTTTATGCTCTAGTCAAATTTTTTTTACTCGCTAGACAGCAGGTGTTAAGAATCCCTGACGAATCTTAGCGTGTCATCATGGCCCTTAGCTCCAATTTGCACACAACTGACCTAATGTAACATTCATTCATCCCTCATTCATCTTCAGTAACTTCTTTATCTTGAGTCAGAGTCACAGTGGATCTGGAGCCTATCCTGGGAATACAGGGAGCGAGGCAGGAATACACCCTAGATGCCAGTCCATTGCAGGACACCATACGTGCACACACATTCACACTCATTCACACCTAGGGGCAATTTAGCATAACCAGTCCGCCTACCAGCATGTTTTTGGGAGGACACCTGAGAACTGTGTACCACTCAGAATGTACACTTTTGTCACTGCAATTCAAATTTAAGTGTGACCATGTTTACCAATGGCCTTTCAACGTGCAATTAATGTAAAAAAATGCTGGGCGGGACAGAGCAAGAAATGACAAAAGAATGGTGTGCCTTAAAAATTAACATTATTACCTGGTTACCATGAGGAAAGGAAGAGATAAGTTTACTACTGTGAAAATATGCAATGGAAATTTGAGAAGATTTGAACATCTCTTCTGTATACTCTGTATGGCCAAATATTTGTGAACACCTGACCATCACATCCATGGTTCAATCTCAAACTGTTGCCACAAAGTCGGAAGCACTAGAATGTCTGGAATGTCTTTGTGTGCTGTAGCATTACAAATTCCTTTCACTGGAGCTAAGAGGCCCAAACCTGTTCCAGCATGACAATGCCCCTGTGCACAAAGCGACCTCCATGAACACATGGTTTGCCAAGTTTGGAGTGGAAGAACTCGAGTGTCCTGCACAGAGCCCTGACCTCAACCCCACTGAGCACCTTTGGGATTAATTGAAATGCCGACTGCACCCCAGACCTCCTCACCCAACATCAGTGCCTGAGATCACGAATGCTCTTCTGGCTGAACGGACAAATCCACACAGCCACGCTCCAAAATCCAGTGGAAAGCCTTCCCAGAAGAATGGAGGCTATTATAGCAGGAAATGGGGAAACAAGTCCATATTAATGTCCATGGTTTTGGATTGGACAGATTTGGGTTTGATGGTCAGGCGTCCACAAATTTTGGCCATATCATGTATGTGTATTTGTTCAATACATTTTAGTAATAGTAATATAAATAGGCATGTACAAATGTATGAATATATTCTACTGATAGTATGATATAATAGATATAACAATCTGATTGATAGAGTATTGTGGGTTCTCTGTGTTGCTTCTTTGACTAATGTCCTCCTTACCTGGTCACTGAGTTTTGGGGGACTGACTCTTCTCCAGGCAGAGTAATGGTTGTGTCATATTTTTTTCCATTTTTAAAAATAATGGATTGAATATTTAACCCTGATTGGACAACTTTTCCAGAACCTTGTCCCATCCTTTTTTTGATAACTCCTTGATTCTGATTGTTAGGGGTTTTACCGCAATGGAGTGAATACATATGCTTATGCATTAATACTTAACTTTGATGATAAAATTTATTTGCATATAACTTTTCAAAATATTTGATTATAGGCTATTACATTTCAATTCATGACAAATCATTCTAATTGAAATTATTTCAGTTCCAGATTGTAACACTGCAAAATGTTGAAAAGTTCAACACACATGTTAATATACAGGTCAGTGGAAACAGCCCACAGTGATAGAAGTGTGTGTGTGGTTTTCACAGTTATTGGTGACAACTGGTAGCCAAGATAATTATGGCACTAACGACTCAGGTCACAGGAGACAACGTTGTAGGGATGATCTTCACCTCTAAGACCCACACATTCACCAAATAATTGGCCTGCTACATATTAATACACATACATGTTACCACCCAGTCAGCTGGTACAGATTAGGTATCAACATTATGTTTTACATGCATCAATTATTACAAAAATAGACCCTATCCCTTGAAAAGTGCTTAAATATATTTGTACAGATATATTTGCCATGAATGTTCCTCTGAACAAATCTTTTAAAACAAATATCGTAGCACTTTCCTTACATTTCATTGTTGTTGTTCGAAAAACTGTGCTATTTGGTTCTATAGTTATTATAACCCAGATTTGTACTGTGTGACTGGTGTAAATATATAGTTGAAGTCAGGGTCAGTTACTGAACAAAGGTCAGGTCCAGCTGAACAAATAGATTTATCTTTGTGGTTTTAGGGAAGCTGACCAACCATAAGCTGCGACTCGAATTACACTGTCCTTCACCTCTCACATTCTGGCTATACAGTAGTCCTCCCAGTGACTCAGAGCTCTATTTAAACTACCTTTCTTCATGGGGGGGATCACCGCATGTGGCACAGTCCGTCTGTCAGCTTCTTTCTGCATGGCGACAAAATCTGATGTGCTAAGATGTGCCTGATAGTTCTTGGAAACTATCTTATGAAGCAGAGCACTATTAAAACTACTGATTTTCTAATGGCTGAGGATAAGCACATGGGTTCAAGGTTGGGTTTCAGATAGGAATCAAAATGACAGATGTAGTAGTGGCAACACACACTCAGTCTTCAGTAGGAGCAGAACTTATGGTCCTGGTTGACTTTTTAGATCAGCGAATGCCATAAATCTCCCTCAGATGACCCTGAACAGTGTGTGCCTCTGTCTCTGAATGAGAACAATGGATTCTCTCTCGCACAAGCCAGTGTGCATGCCTGCTATAAAGAGGAAATATCTACATTCCACAAGACCTCCAGCTCATCACTATGTACTTATTCTCATTCTTACTCGCATTCAATAGTACATATAGTAGTCCTCATTTTCCCAAACACTCCAGAGTGAATACATCTCACAGAATTCCATAGAAACTGCATACAAACACCCACTCACCCTACATATACCCACACAATCCAAACCCCCTTGCATTCACTCCATACATAACTTGAAGGCCACACATTATGACAACAGGTGGGCCTGCTATATCCAGACCTCTGACGGAACAGTTAATCATGAGGGTGGGAACAAAGAGAGAATAAAAGAAAGACAGAGACGATTTAATGGGAGTACTGTAACTAATTTTAACACTACACCACCACTTCAAACATGATCAGTGTTAAGGAGCTGATGAACACGATATATACGTTACAGTAACGAAAGTGAATGAATGTACGTTTGATCAGCAACTCAAACGGTGAATTTAACTTTAAGACTGCACTTGAAGGGCAAATACTGGTCCTCGGTGAAAAGTGATGTGATAAATATGACTAAATTTTCAACAGATATGCTCAATTATTATAAAACCCAATATGAGTGTTCTATAGTGTAATGGTGTACAATGTGAATATGTGTATACATGTAAAGCCTGTGACGTGCTTATTGGTAAACTATGAACCAAGACTCATTTCTCAGATGTAAACTGATGGTTTTCCTTTTGAAATCCATCAAGCTAGGGGCCAATCTTCTGACACGATCTTCTGACACCCTTTGATTTATAAGCATGGAGTGGTCTAGCAGTTGTAACTATCCACCTGGAGCACACGCGGAGTATTGGTACTAAATAAGACTTGCTGTCACCTCTATGGCAGCTGGCGGTATGAAAAACGTATGGACATGACAAGAGGAGAGCACAAGGATAGAGGTTATAATAGGGGGTGGGGGATATCTAGTTGATGTTCAAAAAGGAGGAGAGACAGATGCGACTGTGCAGGAATAAAAGAACAGAATGAATGACAGGGACGAGGGGGTTGGGGGGTGGGGGTTGTGAGGTGGCTGGACTATGGCATGGTGTGTTTGTCCTTGGTGGATTGTTGTCACTCACATCAGCAGCCTTCTTCTCAGCTATCTCCAGTTTCTCCTGGGCGTCCTTCAGGGCCTCTGAATACTTATCGAGCTCATCCTCAGTTCCCTTCAGCTTCTTCTGCATCTGAATCAGCTCGTCTTCATGCTAGGGAAGGGAGAGGAGAGGGGAAGGTCGAAGTTTAAAAACAAAGTGTGAATAGTTATCACTGACCTAATGATAAAGTGAGACCCCTCCATTCCTTGGCACTCCTAAGCTGGCACTTCATTACAAGCCCATGTCTTTTCCAGCTCCTATTCTGGCCTCTGCACTATGTGGAAAGAAGTGTCTCGCTATTTCAACAGCATGTGCATATAGATATGGTCCATTAGAAGTTCCTCTCTCCCACAATCCCCAGTTCCCTGCTTCCTTTACATTCTTCCACAAGCACATTACAGACCTCTGACAGATTCAGTGCTCTGTCTTGGATTAAACTCAACCTGCATTAGCAGAGGCTTGCCTTTCTGTGTTAGTTTTATGTTGTTACTGAGGCATTTTAGTTTGATTTCACACCCTTACAGTGTTCACACACTCTCATTGTATGGATATGCTCAGTGTATGATGAATCTATAGAGTTTATGGTGCTGAATTTAAAGAACAAGCTAGTTTCCACTACATTTTAGATAGTCTTGCTTGTGGGCTGGAACTATTTAAGCTTATTTACAGCTTTGCTAACTTGCAAGCCAGTGGCTTAATGGCTTAAAGTAGCTAATTTTGTCTAATTTATGTATCCAAATAATATAGAGCTTAACATTAAATTCTCAATGAGCTTGAAATTGTATTACTCGGTAATACCCATGAAATAAAATTCCACCTCCGTCAGAACACATCTTAAGATGCATACATCTCAAGCAAAATTACACAGTAGGCTAGATACACTGTAAACCAAGCCTTTCCTCTCTCTCTCTCTCTCTCTCTCTCTCTCTCTCTCACCTGTTTGCTTCTTTCCTCGGCTGCTTTCCTATCGGTCTCGGCCTGCTCTGCCTGGTCCAGAGCGTTCTCCTTATCCAACTTCAGCATCAGCATCTTCTTCTTGATGGCCTCCATCTTGGCTGTGGTGAGTGGTGCTCAAAGTATGAGAATCAGATGAAGTAAAAAAAATAAATAAAGTGGTCAAATGAGGAGTGTGGTGATTCTCGAATTCAGGATGGAGCTCAAAGACTTTGACAAAGAGGTTGAGTGCAAGAGGAAGAAAAGAGGAAGGGAGTGAAAGAAAAGGAGCCCGAACTCAGCAAGAGATAAGGGGAGGGCCTTTATATCTGGGGGGCATATTTCCCCTCCCATCTTGATTATACCATGCCCCCTTTATTGCCCCACCCAGGTCTCTGTCCATGTAGCTACCTAATACAGGCATAGAGCAAATCAGGTCCTTGGCCATATTAATAAAATTATTCTCTCATTCAAAGCTAGTGATGTTGCTACAACAAACACTGGACAGATTTGTCATATATTGTCCATGTTTTGTCTTCATAGCTTTCTATTCCTTCCTTTGCAACTTTCCTGTGATTTCCTCTGCTCACTTTTTATCTCCTCATGTGTGCTCTTCTCAGTATATAAGTGGAATAGCGAGGTATTATATGTGATAATGAGACAAAAGAAAGGATCAAGGGTGTGGGAGGGAATATGGCCTCTGCTATTATAAGACAAAGCCCATTTGTGACAGGCACAGGTGTGTGTGTGTGTGTGTGTGTGTGTGTGTGTGTGTGTGTGTGTCAGGTCATGCAATACGTTCCTGGCATGTCAGTCGACACACTGACTGCTTTATCTTGCTGTGCATGGTGTGGCCTTTGCTATAACACAGCATTCAGGAATGGCGCTATCCGTCGCTAGATCTTCTGTTGGTAATATCATTTTACGAATAAAACGAAAATACTTTTTGGTCTTGATGAAATTCTAAAGGTGCCCTGTGTAGTTTGAGGGTCAAGGTAGATGCAGGGCTAATTTTAGGTGATGACTGGGGTTTAAAATTGGCAGAAGGATTCGACACGGAAAATTAATTTTAGTTACGACTTAATATTTATCCGGGAAATTCTGGAAATCGAAATTAATTCAATGTAATGCAGAAGGAAAATGCTTGATCTACACAAATGATGTGTAACATTCACAACAAAAACCTGTTTATTTTTGTGTTTTATTCTGAAACATTTTTAATCACATTACAATAGAACTGCATGCCTCCAAAAGATCACTGAGATAGTATCTTCGATGTATGTTAAAATTCTTTTGATTTTATACATTTGTAATAAACTATTACCCTTAAACAACAAATGTACAGTATTTATGCTTGTGTAGTACGCAGTACACTAAAGATTATGTATGTTTAGACTTAAATATAGATTTGTTATATTAATTCGCTCCTCTCCTTATATTCATCCCTTACTTCTCTCTCTCTCTCTCTATCTGTCTATCTCTCTCACATTCATTCAGTCCAACTTTCAAAAGCACTGCTCCTGTTCTGGATGATGGATGAGGTAGTGTGTGTGAGTGGGCTTGAGTGTCTGTGGTTTTGAATGAGAAAGACAGCAACTGGTACAGAGAATATGTCTGTAATAATACGGAAAGTGTGTGTGTGTGTGTGTGTGTGTGTGTGTATGTAAACACAAGCTTGGCCATGCCATGACATATTAATATTTGCCTCCTGCCTGACATTATGCTGTGGATTAAAAGGACAGATCTAGATTTCAACAAATGGATTTCACTACTTTACCCAGCATCCACCAGGGCAGGCAGCTCCCAGCATGTGGGTGTGTATAGTAGGGGTGAAAGAGGGCTCTAACCCTAACTCTAATCTCTGGCTATGTTTGAAGCCTAGTTCCAGGAGTACAGGCAGTATTACTCAGCCTCACTCTATTTCCATGAATGTTAAGCTGTCGAGTAGTAGTTTGACCTTTACCTTTGAGCAGTGCTGTAACAAAAGATCCAATAAGAGCGAGTAAATGAATATTATTCAAACACATTATATTGGTGTATTGTGCATCACTATTTGAGTCCATAAAGACTTTAATTCTGAAATCCTTAACAGTAATCTTGAGATATAATAGCAGTACTCTGAACAATATTAAAGCATTTCAATATTTCTCCATTTTTCCATACAAATTCTTTCATTCATAAGTAAACAGAAATATTATAAAGCATACAATAATTTCTGTATTTTGTTTCCTGAAATCAGCGCTTAAGACACCTCACCTGTACAGACAACCAGCGATTATGGCACGGTTAAATTGTACAATTAAAAACTAAAACACAGATGTACAAAGAAAGAAATCAGCAACCGATATGGAAATAATCAGCAATGGTCAATATTCTGTAATATAGATAAATGAAACGGTAAACACCTCTACCTGGGTTCAGTGAATCATCTCCTGTGAACTAAAAGTAACAGCAAAATATATAAATCTTACTAAAGCACTCATGCTTAGGTAATAACTCAGTGTAGTAAAAACATTGTTTTACTTTTTTACTTGCACAGGAGCTTTTTTCATCCAGGTTATGGCTTCTTCTAGCGTGTGTTTGAAACGTTTAATCAAAGAAATATTTCAGTCGGCAAAAGAAGAATAAATAAATTACAAATAAAGAGCGAAAAGTAATCTTGAAAGGTTTGCAACACACGACTATTTCACTACTGAAGAATAAAAACTGGTTTGTATGTATGTTTTATGTCACATGTTACAGTATTTTTGTGTCTTTAGCAAGTAAATCCTGAAGTTTGGTTGATTCATGTGTTGATTCATATAACACCTAAATTTTCATGCAATATCACAAGTCCTGTTATTTGCAGACAATCAAGCTGCTTTGGCATTCGCTTATTGGTCCACGGATATCAAAATGACCGGAGTCCAAAAAAACAAACAAAAAAAAACATGTCAAATAATATGTCACAAAAAGTTGTGAAACAAGGTCAGTAGATGGTTAAAATAATATTGATAGCTGTATGTTCTTCCCTTGAAGTTCAGAGGAAGACGTGCTCATAGAGTCTTGTGCTTCGGCAGAGTAGCCACTGTCCTGTTTAGCTATTCTACGGTCAAGTTCTGTGTTCTGGGCAGCAGAAGACCATTAGCAGTGTGAAACATGTTCTCGAGCTTCTGCAGATGACTCACTCTCCTCGGGAATGTCTTGCAAATCTAGATATAGAAAAAAAATACAAAAATTACAATAATAATGAATTTAAACTGCCAAGAAGACAGTTGGGTCAAGCTAGGCATTTTATTGACAACGCAGATGAAAAACTAGTTACACATGTAGCTGCGGTTTATTGGACCCTGGATAAATGACAGAGAATCACCTGGATACATTATTGTGCAAGCATGCTGAGATTTTCCAAAAAAGTCCCAAAGTGATGCCATCTTTGGAACCTTCTTGCCAAGTTCTCACTGGGTTGGCACTGGTTCCAAATGGTGACAAGATACCCTGGTAGTTATACGAGTTCATAGTACCAAAGTTACATACATAACTAGCATTTTGTACCACACAGTGCAACCACCACATTCTGGGAAAAACACACCAGTTTTGCTACAATGGCTTAGTTCTACCATTGCTATGGTAGCATTAGGACTGCAATTCATGGGAATTCTCTATCAGTGAACAGTCGATAACTTCAACAAAATAGACTTGTGTAAACTAAAATGAACTTTTGTGTTTACACAATTGCTCTTTTTGACCATGTAGTACACAGTTACAGAAGGGAATTATTTATAATCACACTATTCAGTGTCACCCAGATGAGGATGGGTTCCCTTTCGAGTCTGGTTCCTTTCAAGGTTTCTTCCTCATAACATCTCAGGGAGTTTTTCCTTGCCACCGTCGCCTCTGGCTTGCTCATTAGGGATAAATTCATGAGTTTAAAATTTATATCCTGAATTTATATACTTCTGTAAAGCTGTTTTGTGACAATGCCCATTGTTAAAAGTGCTATGCAAATAAAAATTTAATTGAATAACTAGAAAGGTGTTGAGATATGACTGCCACACTCATGGCACAGGGAGATTAACCTTGTAACCTTGTAGTATCTGGGCAAAGTGCAAAGTGAAGCCCAGGCAAGGAGCAGCACACCTATAAGTTGGAGATGCTCCTCACAGAGAGGCATGTAACAGTAGGGGCTGGCTGTCCAGCCCACCTGTAGACCAGTTGTGACCCAGGGTGCAGGCTGGGTCATCACTGTGTAGTCTAATTAGAACTGTAGAGGGCATGCCAGGCACAACAAAGAATGATCTGCAGACTTGCATTCACAGAACCCTGCAGGTCAATCAACTGATTTACAAAATTGGGTGACATGACCTTGGACATAAATCTCAGAGTTTACTAGCCCAGAGTCATCTGACCACCAGTGCATGCATCCTTATGCCTTGCCGCATTCAGAATTGTTGTACCAAGTTTATTAAGAGATGCCATCCATGGTTCTGTGGCTTACAAGAGCATGCAAGTCCAGTGTACTAGGGACTCTTGGATTCAGGAGTGTTTCCTGGACTGCGAGTTTGCGGTCCTCAGTTGGCGATTCATGGCAAGGGGCCAAACCCGCAAGCACGGATGACCTGGATGGAGGTACCAAATCTCCAATGTGAACAGCATATCTGCTTAGGGAAGAAGCCAACAAGTTGTTCTGACCACAAAATCAACAGCTAAAACAAAGGTTTTGCTGGGGCCACAAGAAGGCTTGTCTGGGCATATTTCGCAGGGTTGGTTTTCAGACACTGGCAGAGTCTATTTTGCCATTTGCTATTTGGCTATTTTGGCACTTGGCAACATATGTAAAACACATGGGCTGATTTATTCAGTGCTAGCAGTAAAATGACTACAACACTCCTTGTACATGCCACATGTAATGAAATAATGAAAGTTCTCACCAGCATCTGAGACATATGTGTCTGCATTCAGATGCTAACATCTTAGTATCTAAGTTGTTGATTTTCAGTTGAGCTTCTGTATGCAATCGTTGATAAGACTGGGGATTGACTCAGATTGCCTTCTGGGCTTCTTATGATGATTGTAAAGCATTACTGTTTGCAACCAAAAACTCAAGACTAAATATTAATGGAAATACAGCTAACCACAGGGCTGTTGGTTGGTTAGATAGGTAGGGGTAGGGGATGTGGAATACTCAGATCATACTGTATAATGACAAGGGAGAATCTGACCTGGCAGGGAGAATGAGCGGTGAATAGAAGGAAAACTTAGTCCAGCCCCAGATTCAAGCTAATTTAGCAGGATCAGTAGTGAAATTGCTTGCAGCATGTACTCACTGGCCTGCTAGACAACATGAATGTGAACATGTGGAGAAGAGAGCCATGAGAGAAAACCCATACTGAGCCACAACAAGTGGCACGTTTGTAGATAACTAGGGAACAACTCAGTCAGTGATAGCTCATAAGGCTAGCAATTCTATTGTGGGATACCTACTCAAGGCCAGAAGCACCACAGAGTTCCATAGCATTTCACTAAAAAATGCCAATAGGTCATAAGTAGCGCCAACCTTAGTCATGAGGTCAATGGATAGATCTAGAAGGTCTACATGTGGTCTCACACGTATGAGGCGAGTAGAAGAAAGGGAAAGATGCCTGTATGGTATTTATTACAAATATTGCATCATGCAACATGAATTTGATGGAATGTATCAGCATGCGTATGCGCATGCACACGAAGGTATTCAGGTGATTCTGGCTGCCCCTGGTGGTTAGGAATAGGGGTCAAATAAGGGTGGAATAAACATATACATATTAGGACTAGACCATTTAAAAGGAAAAAGGAAAAACAATATATTCAAGAGGTATCATTATCAGTGTTAGCAATGCGTGTTCTCAGGCTTCTCTGCAACTGAGTGTGATCACAGAGTGCACCAAGAAAGCTGAACACTCTGCAAACTCTTCCACTAAAAACAATAATACAATGAACATTTGCAGCCTTTAAGTGAAGAAACATTCCCAAACTTTCTCATTCCCAGATAGCATATGTTCTGTGGTGTTTTGGGGCCTAATATGAAATTTTACAGTCTGTCTGTGCTCTTCAGCTCTTCAGTTAAAAACAGCATTACACAAAAGTGGAAGATCTTCTGATGACCCAGTGCACGGCCACTATGGACTTACACCATTATGGACTTTGCCCGTGGAAAAATGTCTCACATTGCATTAGACTCCTACATTACACATATAAAGTAATTCTGTCTTGCAAGTGAGAATTTCAATCCAGAATTTCACTACATAATTTCTGTGAAAGCTGTGTTTCGAATTTGCACAGGGGTTTGGGAGTGAGATTGCTAGTTATATTAAATACTGTCGGCTCTAACTGAATCACTCGGTTAAACAAGTCATCATGTATGCAGGCTGTCTGACAAGTCAGCTCCAGTTCTGCATTATAATTATAATTTTAATGATACTGAACCAGTTTATTCCAGATACTACAATGCATTACTGTATTACTTACAAACATATCTTTGCACTGGTTCGGGTTCGGGCATGGCTATATTTGCACTGCACACTCATGGTCACATGCCGCTTTAACCATACCAGGGTGGAGGAGTCCTAGGCCCTCTACATCGTGTAGAAAATATTCAAAATTACTTCTTACACATAAAAAAGTCTCCTATGCGCAACAAAACTGGGATTCGTCAAATGTGCCTACACATATGACATGACATACACAAGTGTACGCAATGAAGCTTTAATAAATAACAATTGTTCATTGCTGTGTGTATGTGTGTGTGTGTGTGTGTGTGTGTGTGTTCACTGCTCATTTAATTAAAGTTTACACACAATTACCCATCTGTGGTGTGTAGGCATAGTCTCAAAATGTCTCTAAAAGAACATGAAGAAATGCACAAACAGAATAATTTTTTTTTTCTAAATCAGAGATTTTAGTTCTGATCAATAAAGCAGGGTTATTAAGCTGTGCGTCAATATTTCCGTCATTTTTTAATAAATTTAATGCACATTAACAAACACATGTTTCATATCAGCTGCACGTTCAGGAAACAGAAACTATTGGTGTTTACATAACGGTTAAGCAATGAGCATCTTAGTCTTTGTATTTGAACCCTACTGAAAACCTGTGGTCTGAACTGAACAGGGACGTCCACATGTACAAACCTAAGAATGCAAAGGAGGTTAAAATGTTGTCCATGAAGGAGAACTATACACTGTAAATAAAACTATACTCTGTCCCTGTATGCTTGAGCTCCAAATATGGCTTATTGCTCATCGCTTCCCGGTGGCACAGGGGCACAGCGTGAAGCTCTGCCGCCTCAGAGTGCATGTTAAAGGCAGAAGTATTTCAGATTTGCTTATGACTTTAATATCACAGTATACTCTCACACCCTTACTCCTTGAATATCTGGGACCACAAAGTAACGTAATTTGCTGGAGCTAAAAGAGCTGTGTATAAAAACATTATACTACATGCTTTTTTTTTTTTAAAGGCCTGTATCTTTATCTCACAAAAGAACATTTGTTCGTAAGGCACCTAAACACTTTAGTTAAATACGACATATTTGAGTTCTACAATGAATAAAAAGCTACAAACTGAATTCACAGAACTATCTGCAGGTTGAATTGGAAATTGGTTCTACCTGCTTTTGAAAAAAAAAAAAAACAGGTTTACATGATACCATTAATGTCAAAAGAATTCAAAAGCAAACATGTTGGACTGCTCTTTTTCCCGGTGAAACTGGGTTAACATTTGATGCTTTTTTTTTTCTTTCTTTCAGCTTTTCACTTTGTGTTATTTTCGCGGCTGCCAAAAAGAACATCTTTATTTGCAGCAACCTCTGGAAAGCTCTAGCTCAGCTTCATTAAAACGTATTTTCTCCACTCCATTTACTTCTTTTCTTTGGATTTTGAATAATTGTAGCCTGCTGAAGGCTTTCATTGGCTCACTGTCTGAGCACCTACAGAAATTAGGGTGTGATTCATTCAAATGAGAGGTACGTGAGGGTAAATTGGTGTTTATTGTATGTAAATGAAGAACTAGTGGGCGAGAGCTTGTTTCCATGCAGGTGAAGTGGATGCATCAGTAGTGCTCATATCATCACTTGTTTATGTTCTCATACAACAGTTTCATGAATCAGACTGCAGCAGGCAGGAGGGTGTGTGGGAGGGGGGTGTATGGGGGGTGAGCTAAAGGCGCAATGACTAACATGACACACCGGAGCCCTGTTGTCCTGTCTGGATTTATATAATCTGTCTTTCTCTCTGACCAGTGACCTCTGTGTATGTGTGTGTGTGTGTGTGTGTTTGTGTGTGTGTGTGTGTGTGTGTGTGTGTGTGTGTGTGTGTGTGGTCATGAGCAGACCAAGGCTAAATCTGCGCAGAAAGTGTCCTGTGAGCTGAAAAGCTGCAACATTATTCGTTTTGGAAAAAAAAAAAGAAAAGTTTTACACAAGCACAGCCAAAAATCTCACGTGCTCTTATCCTGAATTGGCGTACTAGCAAGAACGTTACACACAGATTCTATTGTGCCCTAACGTTTGCCCCCTTTTCTACAAAACTTGGTGAAAATGGGCCAATGCACCAGTGAGGATTTTATGCATGTTATTTGTTGTCAATATTCGCTCTGAGTTTGGATCTCCCAGAAAAAAAACCTAAACTGAAATACAATGGCCATTATTATCATTGATACAACTTAAAAAAAAAACTATTCAAAATGGTACAAACAAAATGTGTAGACGTTAGTTAATAAGCCCTTAGAATTAAGGATATTAAACCATTGCACAAAAAAGGATAGCTTTAGCAAGTGGCAATATCTTGAATATAATCAAATGTATCTAGCATTCCCTGTTATAAGATTATTAAACCTATTTCTAGGCATTTTTACTAATTTCAAATTGGCAGATCATTTTTACCATTTTAAGCATTTATTTTCTATAAAGAAGGAAAATTATCTGCCAGTAGAGTTATCGTTCCTCTTTCGGCTGCTCCCGTTAGGGATCATTGGTCCGCATATTTGATTTTGGCACAGTCTTTACGCCAGATGCCCTTCCTGATGCAACCTTCCCAAATTTTTATCCGGGCTTGGGACCGGCACTGAAAGAACACTGTTGTGCTCAACGCCAGTGGCTGGGGTTGATTTCCTCGGGGGGAGCTGAACCCAGGCTGTAGCAGTGACAGCGCAGTGGCCTAAACACTAATCCTCCAGGGACCCATCTGCCAGTAGAGTAAGAAAATTAGTAAAAATGTCTAGAAATACGTTTAATAATCTTATATTTGGTTTCTTCTCTCTTTATAAGAAATCTAGATAAATTTGATTACATTCAAGATATTTGCACTGGCTAAGCTGTCATTTTTGGCGTTGACCTTTCCTTGACACTGGGGTGGTACCATCACGGGTACTCCTTTCGCATCTTTACTTTCTACCTAGAAAGGTGCAAGTAGTGTGCCTTTAAAGCTTTACTCTAAAAATGATTTATGGCCGTTTCCATGTACAAAATAAAATGAAAATGAAACTTTTCAGAGGCTCTACTTTAATCCTTTTGGAATCAGAGTTGTGAACTTGCAGCTGATATTTCATCTAAAAAACTTATGTCTATACTCGTACATCCTCCGAGTACCGACCTCTGGGGCTCTCGGAACGGGGGGACACCTTCAAGTCTTCATCATCGTCATCGTCTGAGATCACATCTACGTCTATGTCACTGCAGTCCTGCTGACCGTCTGTCTGCTCCATAGATCCCTGACTGGCCAGTGGGGTGTCAGTGTTTGGGTCAGTTTCACTCTCTTTGCGATGTAGTGGACCCTGGTAGAGTGAAAGAGTGGCAACTTACTCAAATGTCATACGGATATACTAGTTATTATTAGATAACAGTTTTAAATATGAATGTACAACTATGACCATTGTTCTGGCAGAGGTTACTAGCGCTAGCCTATATCTTCTGTCATTTCAATCTGATCTGGTAAGAAGGGTTTGATTAATTTTCTATAATAACAGTTCCAAATAACTGAGACAAGCTGAGTCTTTTTCTGTCTTATTAACTTCAAGTGAGAGGAAAAACATGTGAGGGAATGTTAATAACAGTAATGACAGGAAGTGATGACAACAGTGTTCCACAACATTCATTGTAACAATGAAATGAAGCCGTTACTGTTGACCAATACAGTGGGGTCCAGAAGCCTGAGAGCTTTATGCTTTAATGACGGTGTGCACTCGAGCTCCACAAGTTTATGTAAAACCTTATGATTCATTTTAAGTCCAAATCCATCAGCATGTCGTCTGAAAACGTGCTTCAGTAGAAGAGATCAGACGTGAGGAAAATCTGACCTTTTGTTTGAAGCAGTTAACATGCTCAGTATCGCACATTAGCTTTCATTTAAATAGGGACCTAGAAATAGTGCAGAATCTTGAATATTACACATTCAAGATATTGAACATTTACTTTGGTTTAAATATTTCAAAAAACTTTCTGTTTATTTCCAATTTTAAAAAACGAAATCCCAGATTTTCAATGTGGTCTCAGACATTTGGACCCCACTGCAGCTGTGGTATAAGAGGAATAAAACAGTTCAGAGTAATAAGAAAATAATCAGCTTTGGGGTGGTAACAGTAGCTCTGCTTCATGTTGGGGAGCATCTCACCACCCCATTGAGTTTTATTCCTCACTTAACTTTATTCTACTTTTGGTTCCATAATTTGTATGTACACTTACATATTGTTATGCCACACTCACAAATCTATTTCACATTTAAGTAACTTTTTTTCCCCCCTGGATTTTCCAACAATTACAAGCTTTAAAAAATGGCTACTTCACCAGACTGCTAAACTTTCAACATCTTAAGCCTACTGGCTACTGGCTAGCTAATTTAAAAAAAT
>CM074973.1:10087678-10110220 GCA_037577455.1 Pangasius macronema | reverse complement strand
TTAAATGCAGAGCACAAATTCTGAGTATGGGTCACCACACTTGGCCACAAAGTCACTTCACTTCACTTCACTTCACTATACAGTACGTTCAGCTACTTGTCAAGATGCAGTGTACTGTACACATGTGCCACATTGAGAGGATTTTAATTTCATTTACATTTAACTAGAGGATGGATTTACAAGCCCTTGTATGCAGCATACTAAACCCATTGAGTAACCACAGATGTGCAGTGAACATCTTAAAGAAAAGCGACTGAACTGTGAACTGAACTGACGTGCACGGTCTGGAGAAGGCATTTACTGTTTGATGTGCAAAATAATATTAATATTCACATTCATCTGTGCTATTTGCTCACATGGGCGAGTTGTTAAAACCTTGATCTGCATTACTTCTCTTAATAGTGAGGTGACTGCATCTCTCACTAACTCCACACTTTAAAAAAAAAAAAAGGCTCATTATTAAATACTCCACACAAGTTAATCTGATTGGTGTTAAATGCTGACAGAATCCAGAAGCTGTTTCAGGTTTAGGAGCGTTGTAGCTGTTTAAGCAAAGAAAAGTACAGAATTTGATTTATTTATTTGGTATGAAATTAGTTTTTGTTGTATACGTTTACGTGAGGTCATGCTCTTGTCTGTGAGACCTCGAGTAAAGATAAAATGTGTGACTCTTGAAATTAAATTTCTACTCAGCTCAACATTTACTTATTACTTCTGTTTGGTTCCTGAGTCTTAATCCAGTGTCTAGCTGACGCCTGATATGAATCTAACTATGTGTCTGCTGTGGCGCAAGACAGCACTGACTGATTCCACCCCAAGATATGGGTGGTGCTACACAACAACACCAACCTTTTAACTGTTCATAACAAAAGGGAAACTTGTAACTCAGTATAGAAGCATAGAAAGGGTCAGGATCTCTTGGCACAACACCATTGTGCTCTTGCTTCATACTCACTTATCACCAGCGCCCCCGTGTAACTGTGGTGACCATTCGAAGTGCCGGCCAGCGGGATGTCAAAACCAGAGCCGAACAACAGCTCAGTCAATCTGTCCACTAGAAAAAGCAAAAAGAGTCATAATTATATACAGCATATACTAACATTAAGTATAGCGTAAAAAATACTATGATCACAATACAATACGTATAGAATAAAACACATCAGTGACATGGTGGTGTGACATGAATGACTGTTATCACCACAAAGTATATTATTTTCCTACAACAGCACATTCAAAACCTGAAAGGTTTTTTTTTCTTCTTATACCACAGCAGTTTAGTTCCTGATATCAGTTACGTCATAATAGACATAACGATCGTTCCCTCACTGACCTCCTCTTTTCTCTCCCTCACAAAGTCAATAAGAAAAAATCGCAACTTGTCATATTACTGAGAAACCTTAAAGTCCTAAAGAGTTGTCGAAAAAATTGAAGCACTGACACTGGAGACTCCTTCCATATAAAGGCTGAATAAGCATCTCCTCTCAGAAAACTTCACATTTCAATGATTGCACCCATTTTAAAGACTGAGTCATGCGGAGTGTCCACCATGCCACCAAGTCTGAGTAAGCCGTTATACACTGTATAAACGGTAACGTATTAGAATGAGCTCACTAATATTAACCCGTGATTTGCCCTGAAGTCAGAGCTACTGTCATCAACACCTTCTGACCAATCAGAATCAAGAATTCAACAGCGCTGTGGTATAAGAAATTCTGAATTGGTCGGTACTGAGCTCGTTGGGTCTTTCTTCATTAACCCTCACCCTCAGTAATGGCTCGTGTGAGTAGCTGTTCTCCTCGAGGAGCCTGAGGCGTGTCGGCTCTGAACAGGTTCCTGGAGTTGGATGGCAGCACAACCTCTTGACCCCACATGACCTCAGCCAGTTCGGAGAACAGTGTCACACGTTCCTGCAGCAACTCCAACACTTCCCTGTCCTTCTGCTGGATATCAGCTGTGGGTGGAGGTGCAATATCTTAAACCTCATACTAGCATTATGTAATACAGATACAGAAATGTAAAACGTGCATTTTATATTTAACATCCCATTATTTTTTTTTTTAATATCACTCCATCCTTACCTGACTAGACTAATCTGGAGAGTGTAATACATACCTTTGAGTCTTCGCAATAGGGCCTTGTCTTCTGTCTCAATTAGTGGGAATTCTTCTCTTGAGGGACATCTGTAACGTAAAAAAAGAGTGGGTGTGTTTATATTGGAGGAGGATACACTCACTGTCCACTTTAATGCATAAAGTCCCATAGGTGCAAGGTCAAGATCTTCAGTTAATGTTCACAACAAACACCAGCATGGGGAAAAATAGGCTCAGGTTCCTGTTCCTAGCTGATAGTTGTGCATTCTGAGGTACTTTTCTGCTCACCACGATTGTAAAGAGTGGCTGTTTGAGTTACCATAGCCTTCCTGTCAGCTCAAACCAGTCTGGCCATTCTCCTCTGAACCCTCTCATCAACAAGGTGTTTCTGTCAGCAGAAGTGGATATTTCTTTTTTTTTTGTTTTCTGTACCATTCTGTGTAACATCTAGAGACTATTTTGAGAGAAAATCCCAGAAGATCAGCTGTTTCTGAAATATTCAAACTAGCCCATCTGGCGCCAACAACCATGCCATGATCAAAGTCAACCGAGTTCACTTTTTTCCCCATTCTGATGTTCGATGTGAACATTACCTGAAGCCCTTGACCTGTATGTGCATGATTTCATGTATTGTACTGCTACTACGTGATTAGCTGATTGGATAATTGCACTGGTGCTAGTATTCAAGTGAGTGTATTTATGGATTGAAATGACTAGTGATAGAACTTTTCGACTGGACAATGCAGGATAACGCGGTACGGCTACTAACCCTAAACCCTGGTCAAGCACCTGTGTTCGTTTCCCATCGCATAACTGTACACATGGAAGTATGAAGTGATGACCAGTTACTTGTTATGGGACCACCTACTTGGTCAGTAAAATGTACTAGTTAACATTAATTAATTTCATTGATTATCTTGATGACGCAGACACGTAGCTTAGTTTACAGTAAATTGTGTGTGGCACCGTCATAAGGCTCCTACTGAGGCACAGAAAGTTCCTTGGCTTGCTGTAACTCCATCTACAGCTACACCAGTGGTAATTTGACTTAGACAGAGAGAGAAAGGGAAAATATTTGAGTGAACTTTATTCAAACGAGAAGCAAAGTAATGTGGAAACCTTCAGTAGGTATGAGGGAGGGTGGAATGCTTCTTTTTTACCCCTCAGTGAAATATTTTTCTTTTTTTGGGTCCATTGCTAATTAATTGCTAATCACAGCTCCTGAACCAGCCAGAGATACTTGCCATTCTGCTCCGGGTTTAACATGTTTGATTACACAGATAGTGCAGGTCTGGGGTCTGGGGTCTGTGCCCATTATCAAGACTCAATATGACACTAACAGATTGTGATGCACTCTGCAGATGCAATTTATATGGAAGCATTTCCCTACAGATCATTAAGTTTTTGTGGACTACATTTAATATGTGGACAAATTGGTATTTGTACACATTCCGTAGCTTCCTACCCTCTACACTGCACTATCCTGATGCTTCCATGGCAACCAGTAGTAACCTTAAGACCACTAAAGACCTCCATTGACCAGTATTGAGCAATTCGAGTGTCATGAGGTGAACTGTTGTTACTGTTGTGAATGCAGGGTACTGAAACAAATCGAGTGTGCCAATACTCTACCCTTAATAGAAAACAGTTATAGACAGATGTTATAACACAACAAAATACAAGAAATCGCTGATGACTCCACATCAAATGGTGTTCCATCAGGCATGTGGTGAATATAAAGCCTTTTGGGATTCGCCTAACACAAAGACATCAGATATTACGTGACTCATCATAAAAAAAGACATTTAAAAAGAAAAGAGTTTGCAGTATTGGTTTACGAAATGGCAGGTATCTGACTCCTGCGATTACATTTGATGAGTCAATGGCCTGCAGCACATGTAGCTTCACATACTTGTACCAGTTTGGGGTTCATGGACAGAAGAGTTCCTACAGTTTGGAGCAAGATGTGGGATCCTGGTTGTGTTACCATACGGTGGTGTACCACACTGTCCGGTGGAAATGTCTACATTAGTCTACATTAAACTTATCTGAATACAGTTTGCATTAGCGTGTTTAACTTCTGCAGCTTATTTTACTTTGCGTGTGTGTGTGTGTGTGTGTGTGACCTGCTGACGGCTTGCTGTATGTGCCGTAACCAGGTGCTTCGGTCATCTTTGGAAGCTGCGTGCAGCTCGTACATCTCCGGTGGGCTGAACTCACTGCTGATGAGGAACAAGCCTCGCTCCTGATTAGCTATGTCCCTGACCAACAGGTTCTGTAGTGGAACTACTGCAGACTTATCCTATGCAGAAATGAAAAGAGAGAAACAGAAAAGAGGGGGGAGGAAGAGAAGATAAATACATGTTTGTTACTTCGGAAAATCTGCATCAATCATGAATGCAGCTGCACTGAGATTATTTGAAAGGAGGCCAACTAAACACAATCTGCAACAAAACTGTTGTTGAGAGACAGAGCTGTTTGGATAATGTGCACAGGAGTGAGTTATTTTTGTGTGTATGAGCCAAAAAACTGTGTTTCATCTCACCAAATTGGCAAAGATGTATCTTTGATCTTTCTCTTGCAGGAACACTAGTATATCAGTCATGAGGAGAACTTGAACATCTACAGGAAGCAAACAACGTGTTAAAACACACACGCTCACACACACACACACACACACACACACACACACACACACACACACATCATGCTGCAAATAGTTTCTAGGTCTTATAGTGAGTCCAAAAGTAATATAACAGAAAATCCATAACTGTAAATCACAGACAAAGGCCCTTTTAGATTTTACAGGAAAAAAGCTACAGAAGTGAGAAAGGGTTCTTTACACATTTCAAAACATTTGTGAGAACATTTGTCCTTTGCCTCTAAATCCCTCACACATCATCACTGCTACCATCTGTCTCCTTTCTCAATCAGACCCATATTATCGTCACATCAAGGAACTTTGTCCTCAGACACACACACACGCACACACACACACACGTTTCTCTCCTTATTAGTACCCTTAAGTCTGGAGCTGGGTGTTTTCCACAGCAGCGTGCCTTCATGGATGAGCTGTCTGCGCAGCAGCTCAGCATGTCTGAACATGGCGTCTGAGCGCAGTTTGGCCTGAGAACGTGGGTCCAGCCTGGAGCGGATCTCCTGCAGCCTCTGTGTTCGTTCCAGCTCCAGCACCTGCTGCTCCACACCGCTCAACAAATCGCGCAGCAGTGCCAGAGCCTGTTTCAGCCCCGCCTCCTCCTCTGGATTGTCTATATGGAACATTACATTCACAAAAAAAGAGTTACACGCAATCAGAATACTACAGTAGAGAAACGCTGTTAACATACGCACTTCTCCATAGATGGCTCCTAAAAAATCTCACCAATGTTTCTTCCTCGGCTTTTGTGCAAAATGTGATCAGTGACGGCTGATAATATTAAAAATATTATATCTCAACAACTGAACTCTTAGCAACGGATTACATCATGATCATGAAGTCTCAATGGTGGCATAGTAATAGTAATGTGGGACAAATTTTTACACTCACACTCTAAATTTAAAAAAATGAAAAATTTTAAAAAGCATTTCAAGTTCCTAATGCTCTAATGGATTTCTGCCATGCTCAATTTGAATAGCAAACACGGTAAACAGAAAACTGTGATTAGACGATGCGTCTTTAATCTGTCTACTTTTAGTTTTTCCTCCAAAGGCATCTTGGGGAAAAGGATGATAATCCACTTCCTTCATATTCTTTACACCCATGATGACGTGGTACAGATTCGTCAGCAACACCAACTAAAAAAAAAACAACCCGAATGGAGAATAAATCCAGCGTTTTCAGTCAGAGTTATCACCGGACACGACTGCCACTGATTAGCTGCGTGAATCTACAGTCTGGGCTAGAAAGAAATCAGCTCCAGCCTCACTTCTTCATGCTTTTATTATGATCATTGATGGTGCCACAAATGTCCAAAATAATCTTCATTAACATCAAATAATCTGATGATTTTTAGCTCTGAAAGACGGGAGGATTTAGCCCTGTTAGCCCATTTATGCCAGCTGCCCCTGGTCTTTATAGAAAATATCTGTAGATATTTATAAACAATCTACAGTTGGGCTCATAAGTTTACGTACGCCTTGCAGAATCTGCGAAATGTTAATCTTTTTTTTTTTTTTTTTTTTTAAATAAGATTGATCATAAAAATTGCGTTGTTTTTTATTTAGTACTACCCTGAAAAAGCTATTTTAGATAACA
Source organism: Pangasius macronema (assembly GCA_037577455.1). Classification (NCBI taxonomy): domain Eukaryota; kingdom Metazoa; phylum Chordata; class Actinopteri; order Siluriformes; family Pangasiidae; genus Pangasius; species Pangasius macronema. The sequence continues at coordinate 10,103,875 of CM074973.1, read as the reverse complement.
GATGTTTACATATAGTCCATGATACACAATAATAACAATTTACACAAATGAACCAGTTCAGAAGTTTACATACGCTTGATTCTTAATACCGTGTGTGTGTGTGTTCCCTGGATGATCAACGACTGTGTTTATGTTTTGTGATAGTCGTTCGTTTTGTCTCAGTTGGTGATAGTTGTTATTATTTTGTCTTCTGGGAAACATGTAAAAATCGTATGTAGCTTCTGAAGGGCAGTATTAATTGAAAAAAAAAAGATCTTTAAACAAAATAAGAACAATTTACACCAATACACCAAACCCCCCGGCTCTTAATGTATCGTGTTGCCTTCATGAGCATCAGTGAATGTTTGCACCTTTTGTAATAGTTGTGTACGAGTCCCTCAGTTGTCTTCAGTGTGAAAAGACTCACAATATTGGATCTCAACATCATATAGTCTTAGTTGGAAAGGAGTCAAATATGCAGAAGATGCTGGAAAAGCAAAGAATGTGCAGGAGCTGGAGGATTTTTCTGAAGAACAGTGGGCAGTTTAACTGCTCAGGACAAACGAAAGGACTCATGAACGACTATCACAAAACAGAAAAACAGTCGTTGATCATCCAGGTAACACACACAGTATTAAGAATCAAGCGTATGTAAACTTTTGAACTGGTTCATTTGTGTAAATTCAGTTGTTAGTTTGTCTCGTGGACTATATGTATATATGTGCTATGTGAAATATGTGAATTCGGGGCAGAACTAAATAAAAAACAAAACATCATTTTTATGATCCCTCTTATTTTTATTTTTTTTTTTTAAATGATTAACATTTTGCAGATACTGCAAGGCATATGGAAACTTATGACGCCAAATGTACGTGCTAGACTCAAGACAGCACAATAAGACACTTTACTTTTACTTTCATTCCAGGTGATTTTGCACCGTGGTTGTGTTCCTGAATCACACACTTCAGGACACTTTTTTCCCCCCAAAAGTGCGTCAGTCTTACACTGCAGCTGCATCATTTTATTTAATTTACTTTCTTATTTTACTGTAAATGTTGGAGAGTTTTGATAACACACTTAATACAATGGCGTAATTGTATTACACAATGTGCGTGATATGTCCTGTTCACACTGTTACCACTATGATGGCTCACCCTTGGTATTGTCGAGGATGCGTTGCACCAGTACAGGATACTTAGTGATGCGTTGGGTGACCAGCAAAATGCACTCCTGGAAACCGTGACGACGCAACAGAGGACCTCGATTCACCCTCTGAGCATGTGGGGGCGAGAGAGAGAGAGAGAGAGAGAGAGAGAGAGAGAGAGAGAGAGAGAGAGAGAGATGTAGGCAGTATAAAAATGGATGCAAGTAAACCTACAATCATTCTGTAAGGATGTTAACTCAATGACTAACTGTGACTGTACTGAATATTAAAATTTCATATTACAATAATTGTCATGAATAGCAAGAACATCAAGAACATCAAGTCACATATATCCCTACATACTGGCTAAATTTAACTACTTGATAATGCCTTGCACGTGTAAGCATGCACCGAGACCTTCCCAGAACTAGTGCTACAAAAAACTCAGCAACACCTTTCTGCAAACCAGCACCGGTGTTCAAGTGTAGGCCACAAACACCAGTCTGATAAACATCCACATTTCATATCACTTTAATGACAGATTGTAGCATTGTACTTCTTTTTTCTTTTTATTAAAAACCATCTAAACATTCAAAATGTTTTTTCCCCCAAGAGAATACCTAAAAAACTGATGAGTCATGCTACTATGCCAACATGCAGGCAGCAAGGCTATTAGCACATATAACACCCACTCCCATCCAGCTGTACATCAGTGTCCTCCCACTGCAGTAACACACACACACACACACACACACACACACTGCATGTCTCTCGTTTGACTAGCATTACAGGGTTATATAAACACACGCACACTAACACACACCTCATTTATCTCATCACATCGCATACGGCTTATCTCTCTCCTTGATCCTGCTCATGAACTGATCTCTCTATTTGTCTGTTTCTCACACGCTGAGGTCCGCTGTGTTTGTTCAATTTGTTTGCACGCGTTGGTCAATTTAAAAGTCACATTTTAGAAACTGTTTCAAATTTCAAAATGCTATTTTAAACCGAGCAACCTGGAAACAATAATACTTTGCAAAATTTTTAATTAAGTATGTATCGCAAAACCAAACGGTCATAAATCTTCAATCATTAAAGAACAACCACAAAAAACCCACAAGATTCAGGTATTTAATGTTGACTGGAGCAATATGATTGAGTATATGAGCATATATATATATATATATATATATATATACACACCAGGACTTTACAGTATGCTCCACAGCACGCAGTCTTGTAAGATACGCAGGTCATTTCCCCTCTACACCAGCACCAGAGTTACCTTATCTGCATCCCCTGCCTGATTTGCACCATGTATGTGCACTGAAAACAGGACAGAGGATGTGGATCAGGTGCCTGATCTGTACCACGCATGCCTTATTGGTTTACGGCACGATTCAATCCGCTGCGCGTACGATCCATGCGCTAAACCGTCATACAAGGTACAAATGCTATCCCTGCAATATGACCTTTTATGAAACATTAAAGGCAGGTTAAAAAGTCTGCTATTATGAATAATGGTCTACCTCCATTTTGCTTTCTTGAAAAAAATAAGTTTACTATCACCGGATTAAGAGAATTTTGCAATTGGGGATAAACTCTTCCTGCACAAGCTATTTCTGCAATGTTTTCATCTTTTTTACATTCCCACAAAATGTCATAACATGCGGTGTGTACGAGTTACAACATACACGCTATGAGTATGAGTTATTTCGAAAAATGTGTTGTTATATCGTCACACATACTGTCAGGTCCATAAATATTTGGACACCGACAAAGTAATTGAACAGTTGGTGGCTTGGCTGTTTCATGGCCAGATGTGTGTTATTCCTTCATTATTTCACTTACAAGTAAGCAGGTTTAGAGTTGATTTCAAGTTTGGCATTCGCACTTGGAATCAGTTGTTAACTCTGTTAACTCTAACTGCCAGAGAAGCAAGCCATTATTGGGCTGAAAAATCAAAACAAACCCATCAGAGAGATAGCAAAACAATTAGATTTGGCCAAATGAACTATTTGGTACTTTCTTAAAACCAAAGAATGCACTGGTGAGGTCAGGAACACCAAAAGGCCTGAAAAATCACAGAAAACAACTGGTGGATGACAGAACAACTCTTTCCCTGTTGAAGAAAAATTCCTTCACAACAGCTGGTCAGATCGAGAACGTCCTCCAGGATGTCCATGCAAGTCAACAATCAAGAGAAGACAACCACAAGATATAAGCTACTGGTAAACGTCTAAAACAGGAAGAGCAGATTAGAGTTTGTTAAAACCATCTAAAAAAGCCCATACGTTTCTGGAACAACATTCTGTGGACATATGAGACAAACATAAACTTATATCAGAATGATGGGAAGAGAAGAGGATGGAGAAGGCAAGGAACTGCTCATGATCTGAAGCGTACCACCTCATCTTATGCCATGGGCATGTATGGCTGCCAATGGAACTGATTCCTGTGTATTTATTGATGATGTGACTGCTGCCAAAAGCATCAGGATGAATTCTGAAGTGTATGGGGCTATGTTATCTGCTCAGATTCAGCCACTCAGATTCAACACTGCACAACGCTTCGGCCATGGCCAAGTCAGTCACCTGACCTAAAACCAGTCTAACATGTATTTCAATTGCTGAAGCCAAAAGTGAAGATAAAACACCGCAAGAACAATCAGGAACTTGAAGACAGCTGCAGCGAAGGCCTGGAAGAGCAGCACAAGGGAAGATGCAAAGGCTTTGCAACTAAGTATTAAAAATGATGGTTTAACTTATGATTATGTTAATTTGTCCAATTACTTCTGGTCCTTTAAAAAGGGCGAGTTAATGGTTTAATATCCTTAAATTAAAGTTCAAAGTCTGCACTTTGAGCACATATACTTTATACTTTATTTAATTTCAACTTCAATATACTGTGGTAGACAGCTAAAATAACAATAAATTTGTCACTGTAAAAATATTTATGGACCTGACTGTATACCTGGTATCATCTCTAGCAGTACATCCAGGGAAATATCTCTTCATAACGTTTCTCCATGTCTGATGGTCCTTTGCAAGGACTGCCAGGCAACCTGCATTCATTTCCTCCAAGACAGACATCTCAACTGGTTCTCAGAGAACCATTCAGAAAAGTAAAGCAAACAGAGATTTCAATAACAAATCCTTGTGTGAATGGATGGTGACCCATTCAATTCTGGAAAGCAGCAAGATGACTAACTTAAACATGCCAGGCTTTAACAACCCTCTTTCTTGGGCTAAATCTTTAATACAATTAATCAAGAACTCCCATGGTCACCATTATTGCAGATTGCTGCAGGAAATTTCGGCACCCCTCTGACATGGTACTAATAGTACCAATAATAGATAATAGTAGCCTCCAGAACAAAGATGTTCCTCTGGCATCTCCATTTCCTTACAGAGGTTATCCAAATAAATTACCAAATGTTGTATTGTTTTCGTTGTCAAATGCATGATTTAAAATAAAAGAAGAAATTCATAAAGAAAATAATCTGTATTCCATCGATCCATTCTCTGTACTGTTTATCCTATGCTCAGGGTCGTGGGGTAACCTGCAGCCTTACCAGGTAACTCAGGGCAGAAGGCAGGGGACACCCTGGACACCCTGGGTGGGAGGTGAGACCAGAGTACTTGGAGGAAACTCTCGAAGCACCGGGAGAACAGGCACGCTCCACACACAGAGATTCGAACCCCCAGCCCCGGAAGTGCGAGGCAACAGTGCTAAGCACTAAGCCACTGTGCCCCCCAGTCTGTATTCCATTTGGATGTAGAAAGATTGGAGAAACAAATCCATATAAAGACATACTGGGTTCTTGCCTTTAAAAGGTCATTTGTAAGGTCGCTGTTCCTTTGGAATGGAACTCACTTTGGCTGCTTCATGCCAACATAGCTGCTGGCAACACTCACACTGTTAATACTGCTAAATATGTCCTGATCTGCAGTTATATCAGCAGTTTAATGGAATTTTCCACAAATACATCTGCAATGGCAACCTCCTGTTCAGCACTGAACACCTTCTCTCTGTCACCAGTATGAGGCAGATTCTGAAAAGTCAGTACAATACTAAGTTCTTGCTTATTGCCTTTGGTCTACTTCAGTCATGCCTGAAGGTTAGAGAGTCGGACTTGTAATCTGAAGGTCGTAGGTTCGAGTCTCAGGTCCGGCAGGGATTGTAGGTGGGGGAGTGAATGACCAGCACTCACTTCCACCCTCAGTACCACGACTGAGGTGAGACCCTTGAGCAAGGCACCAATCCCCCAACTGCTCCCCAGGCACCGTAGCAAAAAAGGCTGCTCCATGGTGTGTGTTCAGTGTGTGTGTGTGTGCACTTAGATGGGTTAAATGCAGAGCACAAATTCTGAGTATGGGTCACTTACTTTCACTTAATGGTAATTTTTAATGTTTATAACAAATGGCACATGGGATTGACACCAGTGTTAAAAGGATGCATCAGTATGAAAAGACGTAATGTTAGCATATGTACTAATGTACGTGTTTCTTTGTAAAAATCTCTGTTAACTATTTTGAAGAAAAATGAAAGCAACGAGAAAGCATGAACATGAAAAGGTTTACACAATTAAGTATAAATGGTATATAAAAGTTGAGCCGTGGCTTATGAATGAAATGCCCTTACCCGTATGAAGTACTGCAGTCTCTTGTCTCTAGCCAGTAGCTCTTTATACAGTTTTACAGCTTTCAAGTGACCGCTGCAGAATTCAGCGTAGGTCTTCCTCATCTCATCAGCATACTGACCTGAAAACTGAAACACACGTAGAATGATACAGAGGTGCAGAGATCATTAGTGTTGTTTTCTCTGAAAAGCATTCGATCCTCCCACACAGAGCATTTGAACAGGGCATGTCACAATATCTCTCGCTTACAAGGACTAATTTATCATAACTGAATACAACATTTTGCTCAGCTGATAGTGTTACTCTTTAGCTGTTTTTTAAAAAAGTACTACACGGAACTAAAATGTACCTGAAATTTAACTTCCTAAATGGAAAGAAATGAAACCGTACTTGGTAGTGCTCTTAGACCATTAGACCATATTGTTTCATGTTAGCTTCACTCCCAATAAGTTCTCCACACACACACACACACACACACACACACACACACACACTATGCAAATAGAAAACACATTTTCACCCACACACCCAAAAACAAATTATGTAAAGTGGTGCTGTACAGCACTGACTCTCAAGCCCGTAAGATACCAATGGCAAGTTGGGTTTTTTTTGGGGGAATTTTCCCTCCATTTTCTCCCCAAATTGGTCACCCTATCTCTCTCTCAGCTCTCCCCTATCATGCTTCCTCTGAGACACGTGAAGCCAGCCAGGTGCATCTTTTCAATCTGCTGCTCATGCTGCGTAACAGGGTGGCGTAGCACACTCAGAGGAAAGTGCTATCTACCCTCTTCTGCATACATGAGCTCAGAGATTCGCATGATAGTCTAGCGTCACTGTGATTGACAGGGGAGAGAGAGTATGCCATCCCTCCAAGCCAGAGAGTACGGCCAGTTTTGCTACTTTGGCTCTCGGTCACAGATGGCTGTGGTATCGTCCAGATGCGAACTCTCATTGTCCTGATGATACAAATTACACATTATTTTGAGATTTAAATTAAAGTTAGTGCTGCACGATACTGAAGAAAAACGCGATATGCGATAACTTGTTAAATAGTGCGATATGCAGTACTGTTCTTTTGAGGAAAATAAAAGCAATCTCTGCTGTCTGCGTCGCCCTATAACTTTGAATTTTTCGTAACATTTTGAAGTACTAAAATCATTCCGTTATCGCAAGCCCTTGCGATATGCGTATCGCGATATTTACATTTGCGATATTTTGATCATTTCGATATATTGTGCAGCCCTAATTAAAGTGCTGATCTGTTCTGATCTGAGTACACCAAACACAGATCCATAAATCTTCTGGCTACAGTAGCCTAACCCAAAACTCTACACACACACACACACACACACACGCATGCAGCTACCTGCTGCAGAAGGATGTCGCTGATGCGGCTGATGGTAAAGTTGTGTGTGCTGTCGGGCTGCAGGCAGTGCTGCCGACGGTTGAGCAGCTGTGCGAGGAAGCGAGTGTGTATCACAAGAAGTTTCTCCAGACAGGGGAAAAGTACGTGAACGACGCCCGGCTCCAGCTGCACCTCGTCCAGCATGCCCCGGCGGAAAACTCCATCCATGATGCGCAGTGTGCGCACGTGATGCAGCTCTGTCTGGATCAGCTCTAAGTGAGTAAAATAGAAACGGACATTTAGAAACGGCTTACACTTAGACGACAGATCTTGCGCTATCCAGGATGAGTTAAAATGGCATTATTGTAATATAATATTATGCCCTGATTGTACAGTTTCACACACTTTACAGCACTGGTGTACATCCTGCCAAAAAGCACTGATAATGTGTTTAAATAAGTTTTTTTATGTTTATATAGAGAAAGTCAAATTTTTGTGTGAGCACAAGCTACAGATGAGGTGTTTTATAGCTTTTTAACATTAGCATGAGGAACACTAATGATTTCACTATGAACTACAAAAAGGAAAATATGAGAAAAATAAAAATAATATACAGTATTGCAAATAACACAATACAACGGCCATCTCATTAGAGCACATCTGATCCTCTCTCTCTCTCTCTCTCTCTCTCTCTCTCTCTCTCTCACCATAGATGACATCCTGCCTCTTGATGACATCTTTGCGGTGAGTCTGTAGGTAGGCGGAGTCGACCACCATGCTCCAAGAGTCCGCCTCAAAGTCCCGCCCCTCAATTTCTAGCTCCTCCAGCACTGAGGCATAGTATATCTCTCCTACAGAAAAAGAAGGAGTTGTTTTCTAATTCAAAAATCAAATGTGTGGATAGGAACACAAGAAAAATCTGATATGTTGTAATATGGTCTATAAATGGGGATCTAAATAATGTGCATTCTAAACGAGGAAAGAGCTATGAGGGCCGGTTTTAAGCTAGCTGCATGTGTGTGTGTGTGTGTGTGTGTGTGTGTGTGTGTGTGTGGGTGTGTGTACCCTCGTCGTTGAGTGATTCCATAGACATGGTTCTGCTCCTGAAGTTTAGCGAGTCTGTGGATTGAGACAAGATCCTGCGCAGCCCCAAGGGAGAGTCATCACTCAGTGTCCTACACACGCCAAGTGCATGTATACAGGCACAATTGCACACACATGCACCCCACATATGCATGTACCAAACAACCGACAACAACAACAACAAAAAAAAGGTAAATAAATTAAATTGCAGGCACAAAGGAACAAATGCTAACAATGATGATGATGAAACATAAAGCCACAGAAAAAAAACAGAGACAGCGTACAACAATATGAAAATGAAAAGAATGTGACACACAATAACTACATGAGATTCTTAATACAGTAAGAATGTCACTGGAATGTGAACTTGCACTTGGATACACGCCACATTCAAAATAAAAGGGAGTGACGCAACCACGCAGGTTTGGTACTAAACAACACGCATATGGAATTTACAGTACGGCACAATGAGCTCATCGCCAACAGGGATGGGATGAGTGACTCACCCCGCGATGTTATTGGTAGATACGCTTTTGGACAGCAGGAGGGAAGAGCGTCCACGGCGAGAACCGAGCAGTGATTGGCGCAGACTCTCGGAGGGGTAGATGGCTGAGCTTGGACGCTCTTTCAAATGTGCTAAAGGGATGAGAATAAATCGGTAAGATTCCACAACACTCCTGGACCCCAAACACCCAGCATGACTAAATCGAAACCCTTCCCAATGCCCACACCACTGGACTGCACACCTTCATTCATCTGGACTGTATTATGTCCTCAGAGGCAATGCCATTATGCTACTATGGGACACTTTTTACTACCGATCCTGTTGTTCCACTTTTCCCCAATCCCTCTCTATACTCCTGAGTTCCCAGTTACAGTATGTTCAACTTCAGCCATTCCGTATAACCCATCACATACTGCTCTGCTGACCTGCTAGTTAGCGTGCAACGTCTTTTGTGTTTGTTGTCCTGTGTAATTATTGTACTCGTCTCACACTCGTGTCATGTATTTGCACTTTAAGTAGTCCTCTTTATCCTGCTACAGTATGGTAAAGTCCTGAAGAAACACCATTCCGTTCAGGTTTTATGGCAGCATGGCAATCCAACCCACTTAAAAGATGGAGAAGGACAAGACAAGAAAAACACAACAGAGAATCCCATCCTATATTATTAACACACCCACGTCAACTTCTCCCCATGTCTCAGAAGCACACAGTTCAAGTGGCTACTTGCAGCACAAGAAAGTATAAAGAAAAAGGATTATAGTCAAAATGTATCCATGGTTGTTAGCTTCACGTGATTGAATAAAGTAGGACAGAGGTGCAAGCTTTTTGGGTCGTGGTCCGGCTAGCGAAGTATTTCCGCAGAAATGACTGTAACGCATGAACCAGAGCAGCTTCTCTACCAGATGCTCTGCTGGGATTTATCCAATCACTGCATTTATGTAAATTATTCAGCTGAAGGCGGATCATCGGACCAGAAGCTAGCTACAGAGCTAGCAACTTTTAGTCATAAAGGTCTGATAGTTGAAGTTTCGAAATGTCATGTACAAAAAAAGTCGATAATTAAAACAGAAGATGAATGGACAGAGATGTATGTGTCTATTCGGTCCACTTCAAGCTCAAAAGCGATTTATCTCACTTGTTCAGGGTTTGTGGTGTGAGACAAAAGGTAATGTGAAGCACCATGAGCTAATCATTAATTGTTAATCATTATTGTCTCCATTCAGCCATGCTAGCTGCTTATTCAGACCTATCCCAGGAAAGAATTTAATGAAACTAAATCTAAGGAAATCATTTTAATGAAACTGGACCAAAACAAATTCGAGTTGTTAAGTAGGGAAATGATACTTAAGCTGGAATTCCCCTTAAGGTAATAATACGGAGCGACGAGGATATGTTACAGGCGGCATTAGAACACAATTACTTTTTAAAATTGCTTAAAAACACACGAACGCAATCTGCTCACGTCAAAATGATTGGACTCACTCTTATTCCGCAGTGTCACTGTTCCGCTGTAGGACGAGCTGTTACGCATCAGTGCCAGCTTCTGTTGCTGTGGGAAGTCAGGAACATTACATACGCATTATAAAAGAGCAGACTCGAACTGAAAAAACTGGAGATGTCAATATTTATCAGTACACAGCACATTACGAACAGAACAGTCTACATAAACATTGACTGACAGTGTATATGAGTGCTATTAAAGCATAATGTACAAAACAAAACAAAATATATATATATATATATTATTTTAACAGCTTTGGCAATAATCATAGTAATCATACTTTCATTCATTAACAGAATTCCCATGATGATATTATTTAGCATTTAAGTCAAATCAGGAGTTCTGGATATGATATTGTTCTATCCGGAATTCCATGGCTTTATATTATCCAGTGTGAGAAGAACAATAACAATAACTTTCAGCAGTTCATCTCAGATTACCACTGATTCATTCACACATGCATAAAAAGTGAGAACACCAGGGATTGCGTATTGTACATCTCAGTCATGTTAGAACGCTTCTTCTCGTACCCGCTGTTTCATTTTGACACAGTTGGGCAGGGAGTCTCTGCAGCGGTTGTGGATGGTGACATTGCAGGCTGGAAAACAGAGAGGAAGCGTTACTTCATTCGTCTGGCATTCTCACTAAGTCTCTAAGCACAGAAACTGCTTTTTCAGCATCCACACCACTGTGGATCACTCTGTCTGTTTCCATCTAAAGCTAAATAACAGTTCCCGTGTACGGCACGCAGAAAGCAAATTCCCTTACAGAATAAACAGTATCATTTTAAAACATCATAATAAAAGTTCAGGATAAATTGTGGACATACAGTACCGATCTTTTGTCTCTCCCTTTCTTTCTCTTTCTCTTGGCCACTATCCATGGGTGTGCTGAAACCTGGGCTTCTGTTCTGCTTTTCTCTGTGTCTCCTTTCTGGACGTTTCTCTCGTAATGGCTTCTCCAGTGTGCAGTGTTTGCTCGGCCTATTGTTTGAGAGCAGTTCTACTTCCTGTTTTGAGGCTGACTGGGAAGGAACGAGACTCGGGGCCCTGTTGGGCTTTCCCCCGACACCTCCTTTAAACACACTTTTTCCTCATTTACTTAGGTGACTTAGGTACTTGCTTCACTCCACAGAGCCGACCCCACACGTGAGTTGATAAGCTGATACACACTCCATGAACTGATTTACAAACAGCCCTGTTGCTGTGCAGTGCTTAACAAATCTTTGTTTTCTTCATCTGAATGGCATTTTTTGCTATAATCTCGTATTTTTCTTGCTGTTTTACAACGTCATATTTGTGTGCAGCACTACAGCGCACCAATCTGTTAAAACCACTGGAGACAATGTCTGGTCTTTTTCCAATCAGATTCCTGTTCTTGGCTGATAGGAATGGACCCTGAATGTGTCTTCTTGCTGTTGGAGCCCATTCGCCTCAAAGTTCGACATGGTGTCTGTTCTGAGATGCTTTTCCTCTCACCACGGTTGTAAAGAGTGGTTACTTGAGTTACCATAGCCTTCCTGTCAGCTCAAACCCGTCTGCATGTTTTTTGTTTTTTGCACCTTTCTGTGTAAACTCTAGAGACTGTTTTGTGTGAAAATCCCAGGAGAACAGCAGTTTCTGAAATATTCTTGCTGTAACCAGCTCGTCTGGCACCAACAGCCATGCTTCAATCAATTCACCCATTCTGATGTTTGATGTGATCATTACCTGAAGCTCTTGACCTGTATGATTTTTTGCATTGCGCTGCAGCCATATGATTGGCTGTTGGATAATTAGCAGGTGTAAAGGTGTTTCTATTAACGTGGTCAGTAAATGTATTTATCAATTATTAAAAAATTTTTTGTCAGATTATTACTGAATAAGATTAGGTCATACAGTTGTTGTTGTTCTTTCGGCTGCTCCCTGAGGAGTTGCCACAGAAGATCAAGCATATTTCGCATATTTGATCTGGCACAGCTTTTACATCAGATGCCCTTCCTGACGCAACCCTCCCCAATTTTATCCAGGCTTGGGAGCGGCACTGGGAGTGCACTGTCTTGTGTAACTCCAGTGGCTGGGGTCAGTTCCCTGGCCGGTAATCGAACCCGGGCTGTGGCGACGAGAGTGCCGAGGCCTATCTGCTTGTTTTCCAGGGACCAGGATTAGGTGACACAGTAATTCACTAAAATAAAAATGAACATACTGGGCCTCATTTATCAATTTTGAAGTACAGTTGCAAATAAAATATAAATGATGATGGGCATTCACAGCAACGCTGATTTACGTTTAGTGATGCACACAGCTTAACTCACAAAGCTGAAAATAACAAGATGATTAATGGTGAAAGAGCGTCTCCCTACTATTGCTTTTCCAAGATTCAATTCAACTCTATTTTATTTGTATAGCGCTTTTAACAATGGACATTGTCATAAAGCAGCTTTACAGAAATAAATGGATTCACAAAAATTATATTGTAAATATGTGAATTTATCCCTAATGAGTGAGCCAGTGGTGACGGTGGCAAGGAAAAACTCCCTGAAATGATATGAGGAAGAAACCTTGAGAGGAACCAGGCTCAAAAGGGAACCCANCTATTATTGTGTACTATATGGACAAATAGTGCAGTTGTGCAACCAATAAATTCATCACAGTTTTCGCAAGAAGTCCGATTGGTTAAAATCTATCCACCGTCCACTGATACCGTACCATGTCTAAAGGTTCATACCAGGTCTAAAGAAAGTTTTTTTGTGAAATCAAGCCTTGGTGTGCAATGATGTGATCAGTATGACTCAGGTTTAGGATAAAAGCAGATTTCTAGTGTATGTTTTAACCAATATATTAAACCACAGTGTTGTTGAAGTCCTCAATATGATTGTTCAAGAAAGTGCTGATTCATTTATTATAACATCAGCTCCCACAATAGTACCAGCTATAATTNACATTTATTGAAGGAGTCTCCAGTAGCAGCTCTTTGTAACAGTCAGATGTAAAGTGTTCTGGTATGAGAAAGTCTTCCGGACTGAGGATTTTTGATTTCTCAGTATTGTTTTGGTCTTAATAACTTAATACTGCCATCCATTTACTGTTTTTCCACTAAGCCATAAATGCCATAATGTATCTAATACTGCCATAATTTTACTNGATCCATGCTATCACTTCTGCATACTTATATCTATATCCTGTTATCCTGCTATGCTGAGCCAAGGCGACGTAATCTCGTTCTGTATACATCTAAGTCTAAGTCTAAGAGAATGTGAGGGATCAGCTGTTCATAGCTGCTATAACATATGTGATAACAGGAACTAATTTTTTATTTTGATGTTCCACATTAATGTAAAAGGACATTGATAATGCAATGTCTCATTCTTTAGTTAATATAAAATCAAATCCTTAGCATTAGCAAATTGTTGCGGTATAAGAGGAATGAAGCACCTTGGGAAGTGTTGTTACTGGAAAATAATCAATTTTGGGGTGGTGTGAAGTGCAGTTACTGTTACCACCTTGACGTTGATGATTTACATATAAAATAAGCATGTTTCATTCTTTACATGTGTAATATGCTTGATTTTTTATAGTGCATTTCATTTCCAATCAAAATCTCACAAATTCGTGGGATAAGAGAAAAATTTACATAAAACATTTCAGAGATTTCTGAAATTACATGACATTTCTTACGATAAATAAAAAGAAAATAGGATTGCTGTAAGCCACTGCTGATTTAGCATCTGTTTCAGAGGTTCCAGCAACCAACAGAAAAGTGTTTGATGACACCATCAGGATCCACAACGCCAGCCCCAGTGACAGCGCAGTTTATCAGTGTGAAGCCTCCAACAGACACGGAACGCTACTGGCCAATGCTAACATCATGATCATGAGTGAGTAAAGCCTCAATAATGCCGCTGAAGATGAAACCCTTTTTGTTGGTCTTTATTCGTTTTTAAAATGAATTTGAATTTTAAAATTCGGTGCACAGGACGCTATAGATATGCGAAGCTAATATATATGACTCTAACCCAACATATGTTCAATAAAAAAGATCTGTCAGTATATTGAAAATGAAATGATCTATTACGAAGATTTTTCCCTTCTATGTAGTAAAAAGAGATTGTGCTGCTATGGTAGCCTTTTGTTGTCCTGATTATGATCAGCGTGGTGCTTAAATACATATTAAACACAAGCGGAACAATTTAAAAAAGGGCTCTTCATTACCATCACAGGCTCCCGTAAACGAGGCAGTCATAATCAAAATGATCGTACTTAAATTGTTTAATTCACCCTAGACTGGCCACTTCATAAACACAATCCAATATGTTAACACACACAACAGTTTATCATGACAAAAACAGGCATACAGCAATACAATTGGAGCACCGCAAAGTTAAACAGTAACACTGCGGTGCCCTTATTAATTAAAATATGTTTAAAGGATTACCTTCACTTCCTGTGAATAGAAACACATAAAAGGGTAACAATGATGCTGGACAAATAATAAACATCTGCTTCTTTGTTGGTGTAGATCAGAGCGAAAGTAGATCTCGGAGGCCAGCAGTGTTGTATTGTGTGTGAGGAGAAGTAACACACCTATCCACCCACACACACACACACACACAGCTTGTATTCTTAAGGGTGGACCACATACAGACTCATTTCCCTTTGCTTTCTCCTGTGGAAATGAGCTCTCTTTATATGCTAACATGTCCCCCTTCCCACTCCCATTCACAAGTGATAAGCGGCACATCTTTCTTCTGACAAAATAAAAAACAGAACTGTATCTCATTTTTATCATAGGCAAGCAAGAAGGATATAGGAAATGGCCAGAACGTCCATTGAACATGAGAGATACAGTAGATCACCTGCTTGACAGAGAGGCATAGTAGGATTTCAGGGTCCAGGGGTCAGATATTGGTGACTGACCGATAATACTGAGCGACAGAAAGTCAATTTGAGTGCAGGACAATAGGCTCCTAGTGTGTTCTTTTGTGTGACATGGACTCCAGGGATGGGTCATAACACCATATCGCATAACTACCAGATAACTAGTACCCATTTGTTTTACCAGTTGAATGTTAAAGTGGGATAAAGTGGGATTTGGTCCAAGCACAACATAAACATTGCATAAACATAAACACAGTGGTATGACTCCATTTCTCCCTGCGCTGCTGAACCCTGTACGCTATTGTTGTATGTTTACATATGTGATAAGTGGTACACACTGGTTCATACCATGTCTAAAGAAAGTTTTTTTTTATGAAATCAAGCCTTGGTGTGCAATTATGAGATCAGTATGACTCAGGTTTAGGATAAAAGCAAATTTCTAGTGTATGTTTTTTACCATTATATTAAATCGCAGTGTTGTTGAATTCCTTAATATGCTTGTTCATGAAAGTGTTGATTCATTTATAATAACACCAGCACGCACAATAGTACAAGCTATAATTGAAATCACACATCTTCTACAACATTATGGTTTCTGTAGTAAACAACCCCACAACAACAACAACAACAAAAAACATCGAACTTAACATTTATTGAAGGAGTCTCCAGTAGCAGCTCTTTGTAACAGTCAGATGTAAAGTGTTCTGGTATGAGAAAGTCTTCAGGACTGAGGATTTTTGATTTCTCAGTATTGTTTCTGTCTTAATAACTTCAAGAGAATATATATTTTATATATTGTACCTTTGTATACACAGATGGGTGACAGCCTTAGACAGCTCTCGCATGCAGCCAAGGAACTGCATATTGTTGATTAAATAAAATACAATGAATGCAAGTTTGTGCACAACACTTACTTCAGAGAACAATGCTATGTAAATACGGTGTATTCAGGATTGCAACCCCCTGTCACCTATCTAGATCTGTAATATGTATCTCTATAGAAGAACATATATAATCTGTACATATATATCTGAAGTATGTCAGAGTGGTGCAGGACATGTATGAGAGGAGCAGGACAGTGGTGAGGTGTGCTGTAGGTCAGACGGAGGAGTTCAAAGTGGAGGTGGGACTGCATCAGG
>CM074973.1:10040018-10057688 GCA_037577455.1 Pangasius macronema | reverse complement strand
TAATGCTCCTGTAGCTGAATGAACACAAATCCCCACAGCCACGCTCCAACATCTAGTGGAAAGCCTTCCCAGAAGAGTGGAACTTATTATAACAGGAAAGGGGGAATAAATCTGGAATGAGATCTTCAGGAAGCATATGTGGGTATAATGATCAGGTGTCCACAAACCTTTTGGCCATATAGTGTATAGTGAATAATATACAGTTGTATTACTATAAAATCAAAAGCGATAATAAAGTAATAAAGTAGTGAACAGAACAGGAACACTATTAATGAGCAATAAAATGTAAGAGCTAAAACGAGGAAGTGCAACAGGATTGGGAAACACACACACACACACACACACACACACACACACACACACACACACACACACACACACACACTTCATACCGTGTCTTTCAGGTGCGGCGACTCTTCTGGACCCATTCTCAGACAGCGTCTTCTGAGCTCCCCCTATAGCTCCCACGCTGATGTGACCATTCCACTGTAATTTAAAATCCCAGTTAGTTCAGTCAGTACTTCCTCCATGTCTGGTTTGACTCAGCAATAAAATATACAGCTGTTTTTTTTATCGCCAGTAATAACCTGATTTCAAATCAGACTGTGCTATTTTAAAGGTTTCCTTATCAAAGGGCAGCCATAAACCTCTTCATCAAATAACCCGTATGACAAATAAGCACACAGACCCGTGCGTTTCGATCGGTAATAAACCAATCGTCTTTCTTTACTAAGGTTCAACAGAAATCATATGATCAGGTCATCTGTTTGCGCTCTTCGCTGTGTCAATACAGAGGTGTCTGAGAATCATGGACTGCACAGAGCTATCATAGACTAGCATGCTGTCACAGATTGTTAACACACTGGGGCATGCTGTTATAGGAAATGAATCAATGGCAAGATGGTGTCACGCGTCACCACCCTGAAGTTTATTATTTTCCAATGACAGCACATCCCAAAGTGTTTTATTCCTTTATTCCTCTCTTACCACAGCAGGTTCCCAATGACTAATACTTTTCAATTGGTAAAGAACTACAAGTCAGGCTTTTTACCCATTTATTGTTACATTTACTGCCGTAAAACAATTTAATTCCTGTTATCATTTGTGTCATAGCTATAAACAGTCAGTCACCAGCCTTAGATCTACTAGCAGGTCCTCATTTCTCAGAGTCCTTGTATCATAGTGGTTACTGAATAATATGTTGAAGATATAAATATGTGATTGATAAGTGGATTGAGTATTATAGCGGTAAAATTGATTTAAAAGCCATTATTCAATCCTTCTCAAGACACAATCCAATGTGATAATATGCAATGGGTTCACAAATATATATATATGATTAATAATTATTTTATTGAGTCAAATTGATTACATTTTAGACCTTAAAGGTCATTTTTAATGTGAATGTACTTCTATATGAGAGTGTACAATGTATGATGTTTTGCGCCATTGTAAACATTAACAAAGATAAACACACTACATACTTTTATAACCCCTTCCTCTTCATGTTCGTTGCTATACTGTTAAAAAAAACCTCCTTTATCCTTTCCACGTGCTTCATATCAACAACGTATGGACTTTATATTTGACTACTCAGCACAACACTTTCCCGCACAAACACACACACACAGACACACACAGCTACATCAAAGCTATTATTTGAAGCGTAGTGCAGTAATAAGCATGTGAGTACGGACACGTGTGCATGCAAACTTGCAGAGAGCATACCATTTAATCAGTCAGAAAACACACCGGTGATAAGCCTGTTATTACCTCCATGCGCGCACACACACACACACACACACACACACACACACACACACACACACACACACACACACACACCTAGAGAGAGTACAGATGCAGGAGAAGGTAGAGATAAAGACAGAAAGGAGTGTTATAGGTTATAAAAACTTCCCAACAAACCAGAACAACAATCTGAGCACAGAAATGATTCTTGGCCCTTATTAACAATTAAACATTTAAGAAACATTTACTGTGAAATGCAAATCGATTAGCTTTAATTACACTACACTAGGTTTAATACTTAAATACTTAAATGCATCATTCAGCTAATCAGCTAAGTGGAACAATATAAAATCAAACATTCTCTTTTACATGAGTTGTGTAATCAAATATTAAAATAATGGACATTGATAATCAGAGAGCATAAAATAAGGTTTTGGGGCTAAATCATTTTGCGTGTACTTAAGTGAAATAAAACTCTGCATATCTGTGTGGTTACATAAAACTGTCTAAATACTATGTCATGATAATGTAATCATGTTACCTCACTGTGAAGGCAGCCAGCAAGCTTCTCCTCTCAACACACCCAAACTCTTCCTCTCACACTCACTATCCTTAACCCTGACTCTCCCTGCCTCTCTCGTCTTGCCCTCTTTTTCCCTCCTGCTTTTTCTTTTACTCCCTCCCAAATCTAGTCCCTCTCCTCCTTCCTTCCTGAAACATTTGCTCTGTCTTCCTTTCCTGTGCTTCCTGTGTCTCTCTCTGTATCTCCCTCCCTCTGAAAATTCCTAAAATCTCAGCTGAGTTCCAAACAAAAAGGCTCAGATTTCCACCAAGTATCTATCCTACAGCACCAGGAACACAGCAGGTCCTGTATCTGTATGTTATACACGGCCTCGGCGTTGCTGTAAAACTTCAGTTAAACCTGATGTGCTACTTTAATACATCATGTAAGTGTAAAAGAAAAAGAAAACTTACCAAGTAGCTTCCTGCAAATGCTGTTTCTTTAACTTCTTATTTCTTTTTCCTCCTCTGCTTTCCCTCCCTTCATTCACAATCCATTCATCATAATTCTGACGTAACACTTGCACCACTGTCCCTCTCCCAAAGTGCAAACACTCAATGGAGGCGATGATGTGTCACAGCCCGCAGTGTGTGTGTGTGTGTGTGTGTGTGTGTGTGTGTGTTCCGGGTCAGTGAAGCCTGCAGGTGCATCATGAGGACATTAAAGCTCGATTCATGACTCAAGCTACGCTCGTCTCCTTAGAAACCAGATTAGCATTAAAAACAGAGGCCAATGAATATCTTCTTAATGAAGGCTTCATGCTTATCTGCAGCTCACAAACCCAGGACTCATTTAACCCTCCTTTTTTTGCCAGCAAGTATTCCCGCTAAATCCTAAAGCAAATTAAAAGCAAAATGTACTTTTTACTACATGAACGGGTAATACGAGGGTAAATACATCGATCAGCCAAACATTAAATCCAACTGCGTAATACTGTGAAGGTCAGCCTTGTCCCACCAAAACAGCTCTGACCCCTCGAGGCATGAACTCCACAAGACCTCTGAAAGTGTGCACCAAGACATTTGCAGCAGCTCCTTTAAGTTCTGTAACTTGTGGGGTGGGGCGGATCAAATATTTTTGTCCAGCACATCCCACAGATGCTTGATTGGATTGAGATCTGGGGAAATTGGAGGCCAAGTCAACACCATCTTCCTCAAATGATTCCTGAACAATCTTTGCAGTTTGGCATTATCCTGCTGAAAGAGCCACTGCCTTTAGGGAATACCATTGCCATGAAGGGATGTACTTGGTTTGCAGCAATGTTTAGGTAGGTGGTACGTGTCAAAGTAACATCCACATGAATGTCAGGACCCAAGGTTTCCCAGCAGAACATTGCCCAGAGCATCACACTGCCTCCGCCTGCTTGCCTTCTTCCCATAGTGCATCCTGGTGCCATCTCTTCCCCAGGTAAGCAACAGACGCACCCTGCCCATCCACATGATGTAAAAGAAAATGTGATTCATCAGATCACCTTCTTCCATTACTCCGTGGTCCACTTCTGATGCTCGCATGCCCATTGTAGGCTCTTTTGGTGGTGGACTGGGGTCAGCATGGGCGGTCTGACCGGTCTGTGGCTACGCAGCCACATACACAGCAAGCTGCGATGCACTGTGTGTCCTGACACCTTTCTATCAGAGCCAGCATTAACTTTTTCAGCACTCTGTCCTACTGTAGCTCTTCTGTGGGATGGGACCAGACAGGTTAGCCTTCGCTTCCCACGCGCATCAGTGAGCCTTGGACATCCATGACCCTTTCCCGGTTCACCGGTTGTCCTTCCTTGGACCACTTTTGGTAGGTACTAACCACTGCATACCGGGAACACCCCACAAGACCTTTGCCATTTTGGAGATGCCCTGACCCATTCGTCTAGCCAACACAATTTGGCCCTTGTCAAACCTTGTCCTGCTTCCATCACAACAACTTTGAGAACTGATTGTTCTTGCTGCCTAATATACCCCAACCCTTAACTGGTGCCATTGTAACAAGATAATCAATGTTATTCACTTCACCTGTCAGTGGTTTTAATGTTATGCCTGATCAGTGTATATCAGTACCTACTTACTATGCATCAACAAAAATAGTAGCATTAACTTAAATGGCAAAGAAATTCAAGCAGGCAGAGAAAAAAAAAGTATTTTACCACAAAAACTCTAGCATATGTCAGTGGACATGATTTTTTCAGCCAAGCTACAGTAAAAAAAACAAACAAAAAAAAAACAAAGAAGCAAAAGATGTAACCACTTAACCTAATTAACAGCTCCTCCATTTCCTTTACCAACCAAAGACCACAGCCCTGCCCACTTGCTTTCTTCTGGCTCACAAATCTGAGGCTAGTGAATACAAAATTTTAATTTTTTTACATAAACTAACCATCTTTCACATCCCATATCCTTTCACCTTCACTGAATTGCCTTTTTGCACTGGTTCTGACTGCTGCATTGGCTGTAAAAGCCAAAAGCTTGAAAAAAAATAGTGAAGATTAGAAAAACATCACCTCATCTTTTTCTAATCTTTAGCTATCCTGTTTGAGTGAATCCTTATCCACTGTAGCCTCAGACTCCTGAACCTGATCTTCAGCAGTTGTCAAGGTTTTATGTGTTGTGTGTTCAGAGATGCTTTTCTGCTCATCACGGTTGTAAAGAGTGGTTATTTGAGTTACAGTAGCCTTCCTGTCAGCTCAAACCAGCCTGGCCATTCTCCTCTGAACCCTCTCATCAGCAAAGGAGATAAGCAGCTTCTGAAATACTTAAATGAGCCTAGCAAGCATGCCACTGTCACTGAGATGACATTTTTTTCTCCATTCCAATGCTTGATTCGAACATTAACTAAAGCTCTTGACCTCCATGTGCATTACATTGCTGCCACGTGACTGGATGATGAATTGGTGGATAATTAATGAGAATTTTACAAGCTATTAAAGTCTCTGCTGCTTGTATATGTCAATATGTAACTAATGTTACTAATGCAGCATCAGTAGGGAAATAAATTCTTTGGTGAGAAGTTGCTTGAACTTTAAAACAGACTTGCCTTTATCCTTTAATACAANAATACAAGTTTTCTCTCATGTTTTTCTGCTCATCACAGAAAATTCCGATGCTTGATGTGTCTCTATTTTCATTTTCCGAAATGTTTATATTTTTATATTTACGTTCATAGTTTTCATAGCTTTATAGTTTCTTTATATTTATGCTTCTCATTTCATAACTTTCTCTTCTCTCTTTTCTTTCTGATCTTACCTTACAATGTTTAACCTATTAATATTACTTTTATTTTTCGTATTTTACCGTTTTTACACGTAAACCCATGGTACTTGGCAATAAAGGTGGTTCTGATTTTTAAACTTCATATGTGTTTAAACTCTTGTAGCACATTTGAAGGTAATATTTTGATATATATATATATATATATATATATATATATATATATATATATATATATATATATATGTATGTATACTGCAAGCATAACAGTATGTAACAGTACAACTTTACCACTATACTGTTAAACATTATTCTATAACATAGTAACTATCCCTAATAAAGTGTATCATCATAACTATATACACTCAGACCACGACTGCAGGCGCTTAGTGTAAATACAAACAGCTATAAAATATACGAACGTAGTTGTACTTTAGAGTAAACTGCTCTACGACTAAGATCTCGGTATTCTCGCGTCTACAGGCTTTACCGTTTGTTCTGATGAACAAATAAAAGTGAAAGATATAGAGAAAGTCTAGGAAAACTCACCACTCATCTTCCTGGCTCTAGACCCTCCTGGCTTGTGCTGTGGGTTTTTTTTTTTTTTTTTTTTTTTTTGCTTTCTTCACCTCTGTGACAGTCTGTCCATCCCCCGGTCACCTCCTGTGCCATCACTCTCTCCGTGACCGTGAACACGCCCTCCCCCGTTCCTCTTTTGTGTCTCTCTCTCTGTCCACTTCTCCCTTCCTCCCTTTCTTATTCAGTGAGAAGGAGGGCAAGTGTGGACACTAGGGGTCCTGAGTAGGACAGCAGTCAGGTCCAAATATCCACTAATGAGCATCTTATCTTTTTATTTTTAATCATAACAATACAAGATCTTGATTTATCAGCTTATTGACATTGAAAAGAGTTCATTCTTCTCATCGTCATTCTCATTCTCAATGCAGGTATCATTCATAAAGTGATAACAATTTGATTTTTTTTTTTGTTGCCCAGGAAGTAGTTTGAAGAAATGAAGCAAATGGCATGTACCCTTCACTTTCAGAGGAGTGATTGTAAACACACATCTCTACACAGGAGATGCTGAAGTTGCTGTTCTGTCCTGCGTTAGGATCAGCTGCTAGCTGTCTGCACGTTTCGACACCACACCCATTCAAAAGTTCCTCTCGCAATGCCAATAAACCCCCCAAGCAGCTCATTACTTTACTATCATTTCCTTTTATGGCTTTATCACAGCTGGCCTTGCACACACACACACACACACACACACACACACACACACACACACACATGCGGTTCAGGGGCGCTATTAGCAAGAGATTTCCATGTTCTGTTTTGTACAAATCTGTTTTGTCCATTGAGTTTTTTACTCCCTTCAGCGACTTTCTCTTGCCTCTATTTTAGTAGTTATCAAGCCATTATCATTTACTATTTATCCATTTTATGGACCGTTTTTTCAGAGTCTGATGTGAAAGAGCGGACAGTTCTACAAATAACGGAGAACTTCTATCAAGTAATGTTTGGAGGCAGAACAGAGACAGTCCCTACTGAGAGTGCTTGTACTCAGACATGTTACAACCGAGTCTATTTTTAATGTCATACCATCCATACACAAGTGTGGAGCAGAACAAAAGGAGTGACTGCAACAAATGTAAGCCAAGTGCCCAGTTACAAGCAGAACATGTGATGCATGATAAGTGAAGTGCACGATGATTCAAATGGAAAGGAGTGCTTTATCCGTTCTCTTCTAAACCCTTGTTTCCTCTGGTGCTAATCTCTTAACTCTGTCTCTCCATGAGGTCATGTTTTCAAAACAGCGCTTTTCAGATAGGAAACTATCACTCACTTAGCAGGAGCTTCAATGTGTCTCGTGCGCCCTGTTCAGATTGGGTTTTAACATCCATGTCACAAGTGGAAACCTCAAACGAAGTGATTTTGCTTGATGACATTTCCTAATTAGATCATTAGGCGCTTAGATTGGTCGATAAAATATTCCATGCATGAGGATTAAAATAATCCTTAGTCCCTCACAAATCCACTCTAATAAACCTGACCACAATGTACGTACATATGTATATATGTATATATGAACACACATATATTAATAGCATTGTTATTATAGCAAATACTGTTGAAACATATAATAACGTTTCCTATAACAGTGCCATCATACTCAAAATAGTCTTACAAACGCTATACATTTTAAATGACTTCCTTTCAAAGTGAGCTGTAATATTAAAAAGGAACACCATACCATTCATTTTTTTTGCTTTAAATGCGTACTAAAACACACACACACACTTTTCTTAAAGAGCCTAGGTATTCCACCGAGGTGAAAAACCATCTTTTTATATTATCACAAATAAAGACAAGCTGCTGGAAAAAAAATCGATCAATTCTCCGACATTCATATAATATATCAACGGGCGGAGCTTATGCTGAGAATGGAAAGACGAAGCTTCTGAGAGGAGACTGAAATGTAGAGATTTAATAAATATAATGTAACGCCTAAGCCATGGATTAGGTGCATCAAATCAATAGCATGGCTGGAGACTTCAGAAGTAGCTCAATTAAAAAAGCTCAAAGGAACACCACAAACATGGCAACACTGGAGATTAGGTGGTCTTTTGAAGTTGTCAGAGACGCATCAGGACGCTTTGCCGTTCACACTACAAGAGTGATGTGGCTACAGGCGTCCCCGATCTCCCACGTGTTCGAGGGATATACACCAAAAGACGCATTTGGAACGTGTTCACACCTGTACGTAGCAGTATCCACTTGTGGTCCGATTACCCAAGACGGATATTAATACAAAGTATGAACTGAGCCTCAGTAAACTCAATTACATGTTTGCTGCCTCTCTCAGGCCCCTTCTCTAAGTCTGACTTTTCCCAGTTTCCCACACGCTTTAATCACTCGCCCTTCCACTAGAAAGACAACCACAGAAGAAAAAAAAACCCGGAACAAAGAGAAGCTTTCTGTTTGCGCACACACACACACACACACACACACACACACACACAAACAAGAAGAAGTGAAGTGAAGTGACTTTGTGGCCAAGTGTGGTGACCCATACTCGGAGTTTGTGCTCTGCATTTAACCCATCCANCTCAAGGGTCTCACCTCAGTCGTGGTATTGAGGGTGGCAGAGAGCGCTGGTCATTCACTCCCCCCACCTACAATCCAATCCCTGCTGGACCCGAGACTCGAACCCACGACCTTCAGGTTCACCTTTGGGTTACAAGTCTGACTCTCGGACCATTAGGCCACGACTGCCCCCAAACAACAAACAAACAACATGAAAATAATATCATTTTGTAACTGGATATGAGGAAAATGTTCTTGTTCATGCACACACACGTGTTTGTCTTACTATCGTTGAGGACCTTCCATTAACATAATTACTAATGCTATGCCTAAATCTAACCCTAACCTTAAACTTAACATAAGTAACAAAAGTAACCCTTTTGGCTGTTTATTGATATTTGTTTTAAATTAATGATGAATTCTTGAAATGCCGAAAGGAAAAGGTTTTCCTTTTGGGAACCAGCCAAATGTTCCCACAAGGTCAAAAGGTCAGATATTCCTATCCTTGTAAGACAGTTGGTCCCTATCAAGATATAAAGTGCCCCCTCTACACACACACACACACACACACACACACACACACACACACACACACACACACACACACACAAAGCTATCCTCATTATTGTGATACTGACATGCCTTGCAGTATGTTTTTGTGTGATGGTTAAAATGGCTGTCACAAAAACAAAACAGAAACACTCGTAATCTGACATAAGGAAACAGTGATTTAGTGATTAGTTGGGGAATTTGCTTGGATATTGTGACCATCTGTAACATCAGTATTCCAAAAATCTGATACAGCGATAACAGTTACCTACAGCGTAGTCTCAGCCTCAGAATCTCCGTCCAGAGGACACAGAAAATCTGATGTCTTTTGTACACTTTTCTGGCCACAAGCTTCAGAATCTTGCAGAATCCCTTACTGGCCTGTCTGTGCACCAGAAAGACAAACTTTTAAAAACAGCAACATAGTGAGCCTTTCAGAGCAAGATATCTTCACAAAACGTAACAAAAAATAACAAGTTGTTTACTCGTGATCACAACATAAGTTGTTCTCTCGTGGTCATGGCATAAAATATCACGAGAAAACAACTTCTTAGGAGGGATCACGCGATCACGAGAAAACAAGTTATGTCAATAGTACGAGAAAACAATTATTTTGTTATGTCAAGATCACGAGAAAATTAAGTAGTAAGCACAAGAAAACAACTTGTCATGTCGATATCACGAGAAAACAACTATTTTGTTGTCGAGATCAGAGAAAACCAGAAAGAAACATACTCGTGCTTGGCCTCTTGGGGCTTCCATACATTTAGAGGTGAAAAGTGCTACTTTGTTTACTGTTTTGTTTACTGTTGATGTTATGAGCGGCCACTTTGATTGGACGTGAGGGGGCGTTTTCTTTGTTTTTGTTTTTTTTTTCAAACTGATGTAGGAATTTCATTATTATGTTTTAAAACGATGGCAAAAAAAGTAGGCTTACATTTATTAAACACACCACAGAAAAATGTTTTAATGTGACGTGAATTTAAAAAAAAGTCGGTTAAATGTCAGTTTCCAAGCTCCATAATGTGGAGAGGCGTTCACGCGGGTACAGCACGGTCTGCTTGCCGGTGGAAACAGCGCTGGTTCCGGGTAACTTGGCGAGCCGAGCCGCGCAGCACCGCCCGGAGGAAAAGAAAAGCGAAACGCTCTTGTGTCTTTTTTATTGCGACCTTTTGGACTGAAGACAAACAGCAGTCCTGTGTGCCATGTTTAACTACATGTATTCTCACTAGAAGTTACATTTCGAAGACAAAAACAATCTCGTTAATGTTTTTTTAATTATTATTATTATTATTTTTTTGGATATTGGAAACTTCTGTGCTACATTTCAGTGTTTAAATACTCAACACGCCATTAGGGTCCAAAAACCAAAACCAAACGTGTGTATTTGTCTGGAATTTACTATTTCTAATGTAAATGAAAGTTACCTGTGATGCTTCTAGAAATCACTCTAGGTGTCTTGGTGGTCTCACTGTGAGCTCTTGTTGGTCTAGAGAAATAAATGAATAAATTAATTAACATTAACAACCGCAGTAAGTCCACAGGAATAAAAAAAAAATAAGCAGCTGAAAAAGTACTTTTCTTCCGAACAAGCTGTGTGTTTGTGCTGTATGAACACCTCCATCCGAGCAGTCCTGAGGTGGGCTGTGTTCGGAATAACACGCTGTTATCTACTGCCTCTGACCGCTGCCCAGGTTGCCAGATTGAACATTATTCCTCGGATTCACACCTGACAGGTTTTGAAATTTTGAACTGATGAAGTTCCTCAGATGAAGGGTGTTCTGTCCTACCTCCTCAGAAAGATCTACCGGTAGTTCAAGCAGGGTCAGTCCTATGTTCTGACGGTCCTATGTTCCCCGCATTGCCCCACATGGCACATAATGAACACATGAGGTTCTATGTTCCCCACTTCAATATTCTGTTAATTCAAATTAAATAAACTTTTCGAAAGGTTTTATGTAGTCAGGACTCATTTTCCCCGGGAACTGGGGAACCTAGGATCCTTTGTCATGTGTTAATTATGTGCCATATAAATCTGGGGGACATAGGAACCTGGGAATGTAGATACACTCCCCGGGTAGTGCATCCTGTCAGGCTCAAAATACCCATCCGAATGTACTACCATCATAATATAAAGGTCAAATCAGGGGTAGTTTTTACTTAAAAAAAAGCAACTTATATAAAAAGCACTTTATACAACAGTTAGTTCCGGTCCACTAATTTGATTGGTCGAGCGCATACCAAGAGTGCTTATATTTACTCTAACCGCACTGGAACGCTTTAATGGGTGTATCACTCCGCTCATCCGTCTTCGAAACAGTTAGTACAGTAGAGTTAGCGACATCATCAGCAGACATGGCAAACGATACTTTTCAGTAATATAACTTTTGACTTAAAATGAAAATGAAAAGGGACGAGAACTTCACCGGAAGCACCTTTAACGGGAATGTACACATCAATATGAGCTAGCTAGCTAGTTATCTGACGTGCTATAAAGTGAGCGTGACTTCTTCGGGGTCTATTTCCATTAGCGGAGCAAAATAAACAGAACACTTGGCCATATTGTGTCTAAAATGTCACATGCTCAATTCTAATTTCTTATTCATAGAACTGTTGTGTAAAAGCGATATGGAGCTCACAGTCATGTGGGGAACCCTCTGGGTTCGTGCCTACAGCCAAATTACAGCCAAATAATGGCACTCTTGCTTGTGCTTTATTGCTTAATTACGTTGTCAGGACTACCTTGCTGGTCCCTACATAGTAGGGTTATCCCTGTTTTTTTTTTGTTTTTGCTACATACAACATTTTAGGATTAGGAGCGAGTACATCAGAGGGACAGCTCATGTTGGACGTTTGGGGGACAAAGTTAGGGAGGCCAGATTAAGNCAAGTGTTGAGGATGCAGAAGATAGGGATAGGTGGAGAGTGAGGATTCGCTGTGGAGACCCCTGAAGGGAAAAGCCGGAAGAAGAAGAAGAAGAAGAAGGAGAAGCTACATACATCATTTTAGTCTATTCATCTATGTTTTTCTTTAACTTTATTCCATTTCTTATTTATTCTATTGCCCTAGTGCATATCTTAAGATGACATAGTGTGTAGGTTTATAGCATAGAGTAAATTTATTTTTGGAAATTCTGATGGAAACATTTCTCCAAACCATATTATATACAAACAGATTTCATTCATTTTAGCCTTCTAGCTAATACAAATCTGTGGAAAATAAATGAGCTTGAAATTATCTGTGTGTAATGTATGATATGCATGCATGTATAAATAGAATAATGATTGCTATGTTACTAAGTGTACCAAAACACAGTCATGTGGGTTTATCATTTTATTTGTGTGTGTGTGTGTGTGTGTGTGTGTGTGTGTGTGTGTGTGACATGTAAAACGTCGTTTACTTCACTACGTCTAAACCCTACAATCTAATAGTGTCCGTCATAAAATAATTATAATGTCAGTGTCAAACAACACAGGTCTGACATTGAGTACAATGTTTTACAGTAAAAAATATGCATGCACTTAATTGTATCCTCAAAAAAGATCAGAAAATTAAGAATAAAAATATAAAATAAGCATACAAAAACACAAAAAACACAAAATACACTCAAACTGCACAATTAAATACTGCCAAAGAAAACTATGTAAGTATAACTGCTTTAAATTACAGCTCCAGTTAGTCAGTGTCAGTCATGCATTATTAAAAACTCAATAAATGTTGACAATATATTAATAGTACATTATAATTTTGCTTGAATTCAACCCTACAACAGTGAAGTGATATACAAAAACATATTCCGTTATACAACCAGAAAATATATATTAGGAAAATAATATGCTTAACAATCGTGCAAAAATAACCGTATATTTTTAAGCAGAATTGGTCCTGAATATGACGACCAGCTTACTTTTCAAAATGGAAGACTTTTTTTTTTTTTTAATTGAATTATGTCCTGTAATACAGACAAATATTTAGCAAATCTATTCAATGGCATAATGGCATTTGGGAATGTTAAAAAGTAAACATTTAATAAGTGCGTAAATCCATCCATAAAAATGACTTTTTAGAGCTCTGGGACTTACCCACTGTGCCTGACCTGACATTTCTTTATAACATTTCAGTATGACACGGTTGTTTCACAGCTTGTGTCTTAAACAACATTATATTTATTATTATTATTATATTCATAGGCGAGGTAGTCATCAGTAAAACACGACTTTTTACAATCACAAAGTATTAGGTGATTACTAATTTCACTGGAAAGTATGGTTATATGGGTGTGGCAGTATTTCAACATGGCAGTACACCTTTACAGAGAATTCTTATTCTACATTTGACATTGTGCTACGCAGTAGAGAAAATGAAATATTACCAAATATACCATGGGACTGTTTAAACAGTGTGGCTTAGCTTTTTCTGTTATAAATATACCATCAGACCTCAACCATCAGAGCACAGTACATTTGTATACTGTTTTGAGAAATGACTTCTTCTTTGCATTACTTACAATATACTGAAAATGTAAGATTATGTACTGTAGTTCATCAGGGCAGTTTCCTTCAGAAGTAGTGTAGATTCCTGTACGCTCATTTCCTTGTCGAGTACAAATAGCAAAGTTGTCACGTCATGATCATGACCCTGTGCTAAAGACCCTGCTACATCCTCCACTTAGTCACAGAACCATTTTTGCTTTGACAAAATGACATTGTAATTCCTTACATCAGAACTAATCGAGACTGCATATCAAGGTCACGAAGAGGGTTTATAACAGATCTTGATAGAACACTCTATAGCTAACCTACAGCTAAGCATTTGACAACTCATGGACACAGGCTTTGTCTGGAAGAGTATATGTGGATGGCAAGTCTCTGTTATGCTGGCATGATTTGTCCTGTTAGAGGACTAGATCTCAACGTAATTACACATTTTGAAGATTTCGAACCAACTTGTTACACATCACTTTTCACCACCATGATCAATGATCAACCATGGTGCATCAGGGTCTGCCTGTGTATGCAAGGTAGCTGTACCAAGTTCAGTACACTGCCATCTTGCTGGTAATAGCCCCTGCATTTGGCTCCTGCACACTGCCGGCTGCGTTCCAGCATAGTAAAACCACTCACTCTTCCCCTTCCAAGAGGCTGAACAGATGAACCTTTTTTTGGTTGCTGCTGCAAACATGCAGCAAAGGAGCTTACCTTTATTTCCTATATGGCTCAGCAGCAGCAACTGGTGTTTGCTTCACTTCCTGCTGGGAACATATAGCTTCAGAGGAATTATAATTATAATTTAGCAGTATTCACATAGCCTGGAAGTTTAATGCATTACTACTGCCATATTACATACTATATTGTTAGGGCAAGGTTCTATAAGTGCTTATCAAAGATGATCCCGTTCCAACTAATCTGGACGTTGATCCATTTGGTCCACCATCAGGGTCTGGCAAAACAAGGAGTTTGCCATACTAGTCTGAGATTAGGAAAGTTCAACAATTCACAACTTATCCATGAAAATGCCATGTGTCTGTTCTAATAGTAATAAACACTAGAATTATAGTCATGCAAGATATATTTCAATGCACATTCCTTTGATAGCGCAGATTCACCAATAACAAAATTAGCAAGAAACAAAAGGCTTAAAGCATTATATATAAAACATCTCTGTATCCATGCCTCAGCAAACTGAGAAAGGGAAAGACACAAGACGACTTGGCTATTTGTACTTAACAAGGAAACAAGTGAATGGGAATAATCACTACTTCCCTGGCAGTCTGGAATGTGTGTAAGTAGAACCACGAGACTGGATTGTACGTACCTTATCATACATTGAACTGATTATACAGAACTATTCTATCAGTTGTATTCTGTGTAATAGTTATCTAGCTGTTAGTGATATACTGAAAACATTGGTTTGTCATACTGAAACTGTACCCTTTGTGTCATGCTATTTCCATTTGGTTCAATTCTTGGGAATTTCATGTTAGAACTTTACATTTTGTACTTTAAGTCAATGCAGCGAAAGAGTAAAAAGATAAACAGGTTGAGGTGGTCGTCTTGGCACCAAAAAATGATCAGATACAGCATTCCACAGCAGACCTCTTTAACAGACACCATAAGAATGCATAAACACACAGTGTGATACTCCTCAGCTGGAACTCGGCTTTGAGCCAAACATGCACCCCATTAAATGTGTGTGTGAATAAGTCTGTGACTTTGGGTGTGATATCAGTAAAAGATTCAAAAGCCAGAAATCAATGGTTATATTTACGTCAGTTAAGGCACACAACTTAAGAGCTTGCCCATTCCTGAAGGCATTTCATCAAGTAAATGTTGTTGTCTAGTATCTAGACAATTCCAGGATGTTCATATCCAATCTGACTCAGCTCTCAAAATGCTGCTGTTGACTTTACTCAGGACTTGGAAACGTCACACGACTGAACACTTGTAGCCCAGAGAGACGAGTGAGAGCAAAATGTTCAATATGAATGCAACCAGTTTTGGCAGCAACAATGAACCTGAAGTGACTTTGTTGTATGCGATGTATATATTTCCTTAAACCTATGTACAAAAGAAATACATATTTGCTTGTTCACTGTCTAGCTATTGTACTAATGAGCTGGCATTCTGAAAAGTCAGAACGCCCAATGAACTAGCTTGCTAACTGGCTCGTTAATTAGGCATATTTACATGGAGTCTATGTAAACCCGAAGAGCAAATGTTTAATGTTTTGACGTACTAAATATTTTTAAAGTTTAAAGTTTAAAAACACCTTCATTTGCCATTTTTGAAACGGAAATTGCAGTAGCTCACAAAACTCTTAAAGTCTACAATGATGTTGACTCCTATATAACTGGTCATCTAACAAACTTCACGCTACTAAAGTAATGTAATGGCACTTAAGATGCTAAGGTAAACAGGCAATGGAAAGTTCAGAAGGGCGTATTAAAAGCACAGCTCATGCTTTATTGGGCTGTAACCTGTGACAGCACATCAAGCTAAATCATCATCATTTAGCCTTTCAGAGGTATCCGTCTGGGAATAAACTTGCATATTAGTTTAGAGAATGGTGTAGGTTTGGCCCACTTTTCCAAACTATCGTCTCCTGCTACAGCAGAAAAACATTGTGGGTTCAAGGCGAGTAGCAAGCTTTGGTCCGCAAAGCTTTATGTCTCCCAGTACAGGTCTTTACCGAGAAATCATCCACCTGCATTCCTTAATGCTCCGCAAATGATTTCGGCGTCACTTCCCCCCTCTAGGAACTGTTGCTGAGTCGGCGACGCAAGAGAGAGGTGGTTTTTGTATCAGTGTCTTCCTGGTCGCTCTCACAATCTCTCTAGACAATAAGGAAAAAATAGGAACATGAGACACTAATAGAGACATGATGAGACAGTGAAGAAACTTAAAGTTACTTTTGAGGTGTTCAATCAGTAATTGCTGCTATTTTTAGAGGCGATAGAAGTACAAATATTCCTTACTCATAAACTCTGCAACATTAAATACTTTACTCAAGTATAATTACACAACAGCAGAAGAAGAATCACAAGTAACTAGCTAGCATGCAAATAGCTAGCTGTCATGATACAAATCGTCTAGATGCAAGACGTAGATACGATTGAAATTTTGTAGCCAGACGTCTTATTTTTTATATTTCAAGTTTAATCTTTAACGATAAAGCTCATGTTCTGTTTTTGATGCAAGACACTGTGCTTGCATGTAGACACACAAACAGCTGCAAAGAAAATGCATTTTATTATTTCCCACCTCTGGCTATTTTAGATTCATTGCTTGTACTACCATCTTACCAGGTCTTGTTTTTCCAAGGCATTGGTTTTACACACCAGCTTGAGCTTGCACACCGCTAACGTCCGACTGTGGTACAATATCCTGTAGATGTTTATTTTGTGTTATGAGTGTTAATGTATGTGTATTTGTTAAACGGGACAGAGTACGGAATGTCAATTTCATTTCAGGAATTACAGCAAAAAAAAAAACAGGCTAAAGCATCCACACCGCACCACTTTCAGTATTCTGAACAAAATCACACCTTCATATAACTGCATTCTCATCCCAACATACACTTCAGTGACATCATAAATCAGCTCCAGGGGCTTGTTTTTTCCTTAAGGGTTAAACTGGTACAACCTTGACCTAGAGCCATCAAATGGCAAACCCGAGTAAGGCGTTAGTCAAAGAAGCAACCAAGAGGTCAGGGGTAACTGGGGAAGGGGAAAGGGAAGCTGTTCATGAGACAACCATAGCCTGGGAACTCCACAAAGCTGGGCTTCATGGAAGATTGGAAGAAAAAGCCACTGTTGAACAACAACGTATGAAAACATGTTTGGAGATTCAGCAAACCCCATGTTACGAATTTACACTTCAATTCCAGACTGTAACGCTACAAAACATGAAAAAGTTCAAGAGGGGTGAATAATTATGCAAGACACTGTTTTCTTCTTCTTCTTTTGGCTTTTCCCTTCAGGGGTCTCCACAGCGAATCATCACTCTCCACCTATCCCTATCTTCT
>CM074973.1:10025340-10039918 GCA_037577455.1 Pangasius macronema | reverse complement strand
GTCTCTAAACCATACAACATGGCCGCTCTCACCACTGTCTCGTACACCTTCCCCTTGATTCTCGCTGATATTTTTCTTTCACAATTATGCAAGGCACTGTACATGTACAAAGCACAAATGTCTATCATCATGTTTGAGCAATCTATATGTTTTTATTGTTTTGTTTATTCCGGGTATAATTAGCAAAGTGAGCGAAACAGCAAATAGTCAAGGAATGTGACATGCTCAGAGAGAATATACCACTGTACCATAAATCCATAAAACTTTTTGCAGCCAAGGACTCCTTTAAGTGCAAAATAAATATACACCAACTCTTTCAGTACAGACTATTTACATTTGTTAAATAATATTGTTTGAAAAAAAAAAAAAAATCACAGATCCCCTGACTATGCCTCACAGACCTGCCATAAATCATCTATGTTGAGATAACTGCTTCAAAGTTTATAGCTCTTATTGAGCAATGTTTACATCTGGACTGATGTTGCACTCCTACACATAAGCAGTAGATGTCGCTGTTGGCTGCAGATGAGCTGCTACAGCATGCAAGCCATCGCTCACTGGAGACCCCAGGGCAAGTGTAGGTAGATTTGGACTGAAAAGTATGATACATACTAGAAGTATG
Organism: Pangasius macronema; assembly: GCA_037577455.1. Classification (NCBI taxonomy): domain Eukaryota; kingdom Metazoa; phylum Chordata; class Actinopteri; order Siluriformes; family Pangasiidae; genus Pangasius; species Pangasius macronema. The sequence continues at coordinate 10,039,296 of CM074973.1, read as the reverse complement.
ACGGCATATCAGTATGACTGAGTATAAATATTAGAATATATCAATTTGGTATGCTTTGATAAGGAAATCTGAAATGAGTATACAACTAATTTTATGCTGTACAGATATAATGTCACAATTAGGAAACTTGTTAAAACATTAAAACCCTGTTAATTAAAACTGCCATCAAAAATGCCCCAAATTATACAGTATGACCCAAATAATAAATATGCAAAACCTGTAACTGGAATACACAATGATTATTAAACAACAAAGAAAAATATATATGTTAATGATAAATATACTATGGCACTATTATATTTACTTACTCCACTCAATATTACTTGGTTAAATGACAGCAAATAGTTTGTAGAGCAAAAGTAATTAAGAAAAGTAACTAAAATATGAAGATTCAGCAGGTTAAATAGTAGCCGATGCTCATCATCATTCCTCATCACAGTTTTGTTCTAATAATACGACTGCATATAGCGAAATAAATATACAAAATACAATATGATACTGTATCATATCGGATTTTTTTATAACTCTCCCATCCTGTTACATATATAAGGTGTAATTCTTGGGATGTAGACGTTAACAACTAATAGATATTGAACAGATTGCAACCATGGTATCAGGCAAAACTGTGTGTCTACAGGAAGACGGAGAGCAAATCAGCTGAACGAAACCTAAACAGAGCAAGCAGAGAGCTTTACCTAATGAAGGCATTAAACAAAATCTGTGTGCACACCTTCGGCAGGTGATGTTTGCTTAAGTAGCAGTGTTGCTATTGAACGTGCGGTGATTCATAGCCAAGAACAAACAGGACCCACCTTCCACTTTCTCTTAGCGTTAAACATCCTGAAGTTCTTCATGTTGATGGAAGAGCGATTTCTCTTCGCCATCTGGGTTCTAGTGAGAGGCTAAAACAGAAGTCACATTGAAATAGTACATATAATATATGTTTGAAGAAGTTTGAAGGTGCTCTTTGGTGTGGAAACAAATTGTAATCCAAAAAAGGTCATCCAAGGCACACTTCCTATTTAGATTTCATATGAAATAGCCATTTAAATAAAGGCTTTTTAACAATCGATATGTTTACCAAACTAAATTGGATGTGTGCTTGGATTACCTTTTTGGATATACTTGTTGAGATTATTCTCAATCACATTTAAAAGAGAAGGAGGTTTGTGAAGGGAAAATAAGGGCTTACTTTAATCCAGGGGTGAATCAGACATTCCTCAGCAGTCATCCTCTCACTACATTACAAATACATGCACGAAAACATAAAAAAGACATTACAGATAATCAACAGCAATGCCATAATGAACCTTCAAAATATCAACATATCCACATTCCTCTCGAGCTCAGTTCTGCACATTTCTCTGCACTTTCCAGAACAGCCCGTTCTTTTGCATTGGAAAGAATAGGACCTGAATCTCTTACATGTAAGGACCATCACCAAATTCTACCATTAAACCACCAAAACCTGCTCTCTATCCCACACTTAACACTTCAAGTAATCGCAGGCTCATAAGGAAAATGTTTAATGTGTTAAGTAACAGGTTAGATGTGGCTCATAAGGCAGATATGAGGCTTGTGACATAAATGCAAGGCCAGGGTTGGACAATACCTGAGTAATTGTACTTCATTACTATAGTTAAGCATTATTTGGGTGTATTAAAAAATTTTAAAAAATTCAAATACTGAGTACACTTACTTAATTACATTCCCAAGTACAAGAAATTTTTTTTTTTTTAAATTACAAGAAAAAAATATATACTTTTTACTCCTTACACTCCTTACTCATCTAGGCAATGACTGAACACTATACATCATTCAAAAGGGTTCAGTTTAGCAATCGCATTTAGATGAATCAAAATTAATCAACTCTGCTAATCATGCTAATTCATCGTCGACCATGCTACACAATACTTCTCATGCTACACAATGTAGTTAACGCTATAGCTTTCCATGTGTGTTTGGGTGAGTGTGTGAATGTGGATAATCCACCAAACTGCAGTGTTGAACCTGAGGATGAGCGGCCCTAGCCCTACCTCAGTACAATATTTCAATATGCTGGGCTAAGCAACGACTCGTATAACAAGAGTCGTCTGTTTTGTCTCCCTGTAAGGCATGAACTCCATTTAATTTAATCTGAAAAAAGCATGTTGAGGTAAATTTCACCAATCTGCTCTCAGTAACTGGATATATGTAACTAAGTGAACCTGGTTTCTTTGCTAATGGAATAATGTTTTTAAAACAAAAAAATCATCTTCTAACAGTTTTATATGAGTTACTTTTCTGATGAAAACATGACATTTCCTTTTTCTTTTTCAGAACTTGAGTACACTTGTAAATAACATTTTTTTTTTACTGCCACTTTTATTTTGACTTCCGCTTTTAACCGAGCAAGACTTTCGACGCATTATCTGCGCTTTAATGTAGCCTGTCTGTTCAGGCCCCCTAGTGGTAGTGTAACTATTATGCGATGATAGTTTTTATATAAAGAAAACAGCAACAATATCAATAAAAGCTGCATGTCATCTTTCAAACTAACAAGTTATCTATCTGCATATCAAATCTGAGTTCACGTAAACTCCAGACGTTACGTGGCCAATTATTTAGGACGTTGTAAAGCAAATACATTCACCATTAAAAAACAATCGTGTTCCAACAAGGCTACAATAAAATACAGCTGACAGACATCAGTTATATTATACTTTATTTATGTTATTTAGTAAAATTTATAACCATGATCTGTTTTTCTTTACATGTCCGCCCTCCTTAAGTGAGCAGTTTTGAGTGAGTTTAACCGAGTAGTCATTGGTGTGTGGTGCTTACATTTTGTGACAGGAAATTGCTCTATTTTGCCAAGTATAATTTCTCAGTCCTTTTTCCACCCTTGAGAGACTGTACATTACACTGATTTTATCATGCGTAAGTGTATTCGTAGGCACAGAGTGTGATGATTTCGCTGTAACGCAAGGCCTCTTCTGGTTTATCTCTCTCCTTTAGAGAACCTTACTGTAAAGCCTTACTGAAATAACATATGACTGATCCAAAAAGATGATGATTATGTATATCCTAAGCTCCTAAGCATGGGGAACACATTTGTATCAATATTGTCCAGAGGGAGCTTTTCTAGCTGAACATTTCCTTAAGGGAAGAAGTGAAGGATAAAATGCAGCTCACGTCAACCACACACACACACATCCACAAGATGAGCTCCGTAAGGCCTCTGATATACAGTATTTTCTTAAATACTGTGTTTTATTAGGTTTGTTAGTCAAAATGGGTTACCTCTGCTCTTTAACTAGTAGCTTCTGGATGAAGTCTTTGGCCATAAAGCTGGTCTGGCTGAAGTAGTGAGGTTCAAACTCGTACTTCATCTCCAGAATGTTCTTCAGCGTCTCTTCATTTGTCTCGCCTTGGAACGGAGAAAGCCCGCTCAGCCTGAAAGGGTCGAATGTTATTTTAATCTCATAGAGACATACAGAGCATGCCCTTTTGTATCTAGCTGCCACGTGTTTTAATTTATAGATATCAAGCACATCTTTAGAAAAAAGGAAACACATATATACACACATCAGTAAACGTTTTAGATCTACATTTAAAATATGAAGTATAGAAGATAGTACGTACAATACATGATTACTCATGATTAGTCATGTTCTATACTTGTATTGCTAAAAAAAAATCCCTTCATGTCCTCTTGCTCAATTCCTGTAATGTCCCGCTATCTTTTCACACAGATGTGCAGTATTTAGTCTGCTTTATTTCCTTGACCTCCGAATAATTTCCTCCAACCAGCTTGACACAGGCATCCACCACGAATCAGTTATAAGGTATACTGCAATATGTCAGCATCCATATTTAGAAATATTGTCATCATTTGACAAGATTTCTATACAAGCTAGAGTAACAGGGGACAAAAGTGACTGCTCCTACTGAGAAAAAAATTGTTTGTGCTATTATTTTAAAATATTGTACTAATATCTATCTAAAATCTGCTAGGATCTGCTATAAACACAGTGAAAGCTGTGAGGCGGCTCAGGAAAACCCATAAGAAGTCGCTACAGCTGTATTTTTGACCAAAATCTAGATTTTTTGCTAATGATATACTTTAAATTTTCTATTTTAAGAGAACATAAATATATTTTACCAAAACAACAGTAAAAGAAACAGTCATTGTGGCTAGATATGTGTGCTTTGATCAAGTTTTTGGATAGTAACCTGCCATAACAAAATGGATTACGATAAGCCTAATGGTTTCATTTTGTAATGGCTGTTAAAATGTCCACAATGTTCCACTTTGTACTAAATAACCTAATAGGACATATTAATAATGAAATTTAGTCGAAAGAACAAAACTGAGTGAATTAATCAGCGATTATTTCCATGATCAACGTAAACAGATCAGTTGAGTGAAGAGACAACAAATGAGTCAAAAGTGACTTTTAGCCCTTTTCACTTTTACAGGTAAACAGCTTTTAAAATGCGAGAGCCTAACAGCTGACTGAGGCAGATCCAAACAGGAAACACATTTCAGTTCATGAGTAATGTGTATGTTATGTGTACTTTCCAGAAATACAGTAGAAAGTGTCAACACTTGGCTTTTTTCAGGCCACAACACAATTATAATAGTGACTACTCGCACTTCTCCCAACCACCACCAGAGGTCACCTTCCCTAGAGATATGAACTGTCTGCATACCTGCTTGCAATTCACCTCAAACAGGTAAAAAAAACCCTCATTTTTCCTCTAGTTATGTCGCGTCTGTTGTTTCTTGTACGAGGTAATCTGCAAGTTATAATAACTTCATGTCCCACCTCCCACTTTTACAGTTACAGGCCTGAGTGACTACTGGTACTGGTCTGCTACAGTAAACTTTAAACCTTCATGCAACATTTTAGACTGAAATTACAGCACAGCAACAGCAGCAAACAATAGTGAGTAGCTTAGCAACAAGCTAGCTGGCTAAGGTTATTAATAACTGTAATGTTGATGATTACCTTCTCAAAATAGTGATTAGTATGGTCAATGCTATAGATTTAACCAACTGTATATTAACTGATCTAAAGCCAGTATTGCTATAAACTAATTTAAAACTAAAGAACAAGTACTTTACACGCTTCACAGCATGAAGGGGAAGTAAACGGGGAAGGAACTGATAGTTAAGAAGACCAGCCCAAGTTGACGAGTTAAAATTTCAAGTTGAGGGGCATTTTCACTAGCTTTTAGGTGGGGAATTAGAATTGCAACTTCGCCTTGAAGGCAGCATTAATCTGGCTTGTGAAGTCTTGCCACTGTTTACTGAACTTACCTTTTCTGTGTATAACCAGTTATAGAATCTGCATGACCATTTTTGCGCCTGTTTTTTGCCCTATAGTGTGTGTGATGTTAGTCTGAATAGTCTACAGTGAATCTAACTTGCTAAGGATATTCCTATTTACCACTAAACATTTGGACTTTTGGACTGTTTGACAGATTTTTGTCATCAATACCATTTTTATACTGAGTATGAATACAGGTTTTAATTAGCATTAAGCAATCATGGAACATTTTATTTAGCTCTGTATTTGAGCAGTACTCAGTGCTCGCTGAAAGGAAGTGCTCTCTCTCTCTTCCTCATACTTGTGTGCACACAATTCATAACACCTTGAGCTCATTTTATTGTCCATGCTTGCTGAAACCGCATTCAGGTCAACAACCATCATGATGAAACTTTTCAGAAGTGTCACTTTTCCCAAAAGTCGTATTTCAAAATGTGATTTTGTTTTTTATTGCGTTGAGGAATTCAACTTGGCCTGTGGGTATATTCAAAAGCATGACGCAAATGGGAAAAATAAGTACTTACAAAATGTAGGTGATGACACCAATACTCCTGAGGAAAAGAAACACACAGAAGAACATTCTTTCATTTCTTACACCCCAGTTTCGAAACAGGTACAATAGTTAAATAGAAACAGCACTAAAGAAGTGAACCATGTATAATACTTCAGACTCAGGTTGCTTACAGTTTCTGCATACCATCATAACCAAATGCAGGGTTTTGACTTCAACTTCCCTTTGCAAATGAAACAGTGAACATGTAGCTGTGGTTCTCATCATGCATGTGTGTAGTGCTGAGAAATAAGTAGTGGAGTTGTTGACCATAACTGCTCTTAACTGCACACATAGTGTGAGGATCTATAAGCAAAGTAAGTCATTTTTGTGCAGATGTGGTCAGGTTTTAACTTGTCAAAAATGCAATGAGGCACTCTGTTTCGTTGTGTATGTGTGTGTGTGGGGGTTACTGTGCATGTATGTACATGTACACACCACATATCTGCTGCTGTGCTGAGAGGTTCATAGTTGATGATCTCAGGTCCTGAAAGGAGAAAAGAAAAACAAAATAAAACACAGAAAAGTCGCAGTACCTTTAAGTTCAGAGTGTAACTTCACAAGACAGAGTTGATTTGCGTAAAACAGTCATTTCTAGATTATCAGCACTGTGTAATAATGGCCTCATATGATAGTTAAGCTTTAGCTTGTTCTTCAATTTTTTAACCAAATGTAATGTTCCATCTGCCGTAAACCAACACAGTCAGTGAGAGACTCCACACTCAGCTACCACAACAATCTTATCATGCTGATTAAAATTCCAGCTCGCACTGTTTCATATCACATCTCCTCTGTTTAACCTTCAGCTCTGGATAATGAATAAAGAAAAATCAGCAGAGGTTCATTTTTATTCTGAACTTAGATCATCACTGACGATTATCGTATGTTTCTACTAGCAAAGATACCTATCTGTCCATCCATCCATCCACCCTATCAATATATCTCCTATATACTATATGGATTCTTCTTCTTCACGGATGAACACTGATTGTTCATGCCTATGTGCATATCCATCTGAGATGTAACTGAAAAGCGTGAGCCATTTTTCTCTTCCTGTTTCTGTCCACTCATCTCTCACCCCGACCATGTGACTTCCTGACCTTTCAATCGTCTCCATGGAGACTACCGGAACCCCCAAATCCCATCCCCCCGGTATGTTTATAGATGTTTGCTCGATTAAGCACAGTTAATACCGGACTGTACCACTTACCGATATACTGAGGGGTGCCACCCATGCTCTTATACTCCTCTCCTTGTAGAAAGCAGTGGGCCATGCCAAAATCAATGATCTTAATATTAGGATTGGGGACCTGCTTATCTGACAACATGATGTTCTCAGGCTGTGGGAAGACAAGAGCAGAAATAATCTTAAAAAAAAACATCTCAACCTCTTTTCCCTTATACAACAATGCAAGGATCTATAAATGTGCTTGGTGGTCAAACTGAAAGCAGCAGAAAGTCCTTTTCCCGAGAGCTACCCTGGTTTACATTAAGCTGTTTGCATTTACTGACATCAGTCACTTCTACTGTGACTTCAACTTTTTACAGAAGTTAGAGCTGTATCTAGTCCATGCCATCTGATAAAGAAAAAGCCTAAAATAAAACACGATATACGAAAGGTGCTTTATATTCCTATTAAAAAAAGCTGAAGCAATAATGTAGGATAAGAACAACAAAAACAGCAACATCATCAACATCGTCAATAACAACAATTAATTACACAACTGTAACGCATTTACAATATTATGGCAATCGAAAAGCACCTTTAAGTCAAAGTGGCCGATGTGCTTGCTGTGCATGTAGTTCACGCCCTCTAGAATCTGCTTCAGGAACTCAATCGCGTCCGTCTCAGTCAGGCTCTCCTTCTCAGCGATGAAGTCAAACAGCTCACCACCTCGAATACTGGAAGAAAAACCAAGAGTGAAAGCATTTTTACCTTTTTTTAACTCTGTAATTCTTGACTTGCTGTGAAACGAGTTTAAAGATGGTGCTAATAATATGCAGAAGTTCAGATTACTTAGGTTGATATCAGAGAAGCAGTATACACCAAAATAACCATAAATCAGTCTGCAAATAAAAAACAGAACCTGTCAATTTTCTATATTTTAGATACTTTATTTCATATCAGAATCAGTGGATTCTTGGTAGTTATATGACCTATTATATATAGCAGCTAATTCTTATTATGGATATGTAGATAGAAACATGCGTATTGCATGATCTTGCATCAATATAATCAATTTAGAATGAATGAAGGCACTAGATTGCTTCATGGCAGACACTACAGACAAAACACCACCAAGTCGATATACAGTAACTCCGTCATATTCAGAAAATTTTGTCCTGACTGTAACGAGCTTTACTTCCTGGACTTGCTCTTCTATGTTGAAGAGCCAGGGTTCGGATATACACGAGGGGTGTAACGGAATATGAATATGAACACGTTATTTGAACTAGCATATGTTAAACGAATACAAAGGCTACAGATACAAATATTGCTGCAAGCAGCGATTAAGGGGGCCAATCATTTTCTGGCCGCACCCCTTAGTGTCAGAGGAAGACCAGAAGCCATCAGGACCATCAGTGCTTGCTCTCAAACAGATATACTAAATTTAAAGGTAAAAAAAATAAAGCCATTGCTGATATATTGTCTTACTTCCTGTTTTCAGTAGCCCTGCCAAGTTGCAAATAAACATGAATCTCGCAAAATTTGGAGAAACAAAAAAACACCAAAATGACAGAAATTACATTTATGGCATTTGGCAGATGCCCTTATCCAGAGCAACCTACATTTCTCTCATTTATACAACTGAGCAGTTGAGGGTTAAGGGTCTTGCTCAAGGGCCCAGCAGTGGCAGCTTGGCGGGGTTGAGGATTGAACTCATAACCTTCTGATCAGAAGCCCAACGTCTTAACCACTGAGCTACCACTGACATCATGGTGTCCATTGACCCGAAGAATTAGAGGAAAGTGGAATTGAATTTCTATGATACTGTGTTGCACTTTACATAACTGTAAACATATATACAAATTTTCGCCACTGATGCCACAACTGTAGACTGATGCTGCTAGAGAATCCTATAATAATAATAATCCAATACCAGTAGGGTGCTTAAGAACCATTGGTGCTTGGCCCCTAAATAGCAGGCGCAATATATATATATATTTGTTTTTTGGTTATAACTTGCTAGATAGGTTCACAGACATCAAGTTGAGACTAGAGGTGTGTATCAGGACTAGGACGTGACTCAGCCAAAAGGTTGTGAAAGTGAGAGGACTTTACTTCCATACAGACATGATCGAGTGAAACAGAATGTTCTGAACAAACTCTGACAGGTTTTTGTTTTTTGTTTTTTTGAATATCCACTGGTTTCACTACAGCCTCAGAAGCACTCTGCTTCCACAGCTAACAAAGCTCCATAATGGAAACTTTGTGTAATATACTACACTTTTACCAGCCTTACCATCATTACTGCACATGAGGATACTGCCATTACTTCCTGGATTCTTCTTCAGAATTTTACACGCACACAAACACACACATACTTTGATACAGAATCGATACCATTATCTGTTTTGTATCTGTTTAGTGCTAAAAATATTCTGACTTTCTGTCAATCTTTCTATCTTCTATCATCTCATTGGTTCGACAGTTTGGTTGTGACGGAAAGTGTTTAGCTCTTTGACAATCAAGGTCAACGGTTGTTATCAGATCCAATAATATCTGATCAGGTTTACTTCAGTTTTGGGGGTTTTTACATTCCAAAAAGATCAGAAAAGTTCACTGGACATGCTATCGAAATCTATGATAAAGCACTTGGAGTGTTCTGGGGTCCATTCAGCAACATTTCATTACAATAACCATACGAAGATTTTCTCTTAATGACGATGGAGAGCGATCAAGAGCGATTAAGAATGGCAGAAAACATGTACAATGAACATACAAGTTAATATTTAAAAAATTAATTACATGATTCAAGAGATAATTAATTTAAGAGATATGCAGCTCTTCGCACACCATGCGGTATTCATGAGCTATACGGAGCAGCGGCTCTATACATAAAAGCATTTCTATTATTTGTACAGAAATATGGTACAAATATGGTTTTATATGGTACAAATAAGGCAGTGTTTATGTCGGTCCACTGGAGCAAATCAATAAACGAATAGTGCGTCTCAGATTCATATAATGTTTACAATAATATAAACTAGCTTCATACCACATACAGGGTTGTCAGGTTCTACATACAATATCCGCGTATTGCAGATATGCGGATATTATACATAATTTGTTTTCCCTGTAAAGACTGAAAAAAGGAGAAAAATGCATCTACCTTTTCATATGTCCAAACATTTTTCAAGTCTTTCTGAGTGGTTGTGGTTAGGGTGGGAATTTTGCTGATACTTGGCAACCCTCCCAACAAGTTTCTGCTAGTAGTTAAAAATTGTACATTTATATTAAAAACCTTGTTGCACATACTGTACCTAATGTGAATCTGAAACAAACAAACAAACAAACAAACAAACAAACACCAACAAAAAAGCCCAGATATGAGGTAGATGTCAAGCCTAAACGTAAGTAAATCCCGTGCTGACATTTATAAGTTTAAACATATAAACATAATTAGTTGCAGTATTTTCAGTTTAATTTTTAAATTTATTATCAGTTTGAACTAAAACCTTCTGCTTATCCCCCAAGCACTTCCCCATCCCGCATGCAATGCCACTGGATTAAGGGTTTCTGTCGTCATAGAGCGGAACCATACATCAGCCTCTTTAGGGTTAGGGATCTGTATATCTACCTGGTTTTGATTTACACTGTACATATTGTTTATGCCACACACACACACACACCCACACACACACAAACGTACAGCTCTACGATGAGGACCACCTCCGCCTTGCTTTCGAACACATCCTTGAGGGCCATGATGTTCTGGTGTTGCAGGCTCTGCAGGATCGCCACCTCTTTCTCCACGCTCGTCCTCTCCAGGCCCAGGCGGCTCGCCGCACCACGCCGCAGCTTCAGAAACTTCCCTGCCCACAGGATACCTGTAGCTCGCTCACACACCTCACGCACCTGCCCGAAATGACCACTGGGGCAACAAGAACACAACGTAAGCGAGTTCAGCTAAAACCTGTTGTACACATCGTACAACTCATACAAAGCAATGGCTTAATGCGGGCAAAAACCTAACCTGGGGCTTTTGTTCTATCAACAATACATCTCTCGACATGGTTATGTTGATCTCTGTGTGTGATGTGGTCGGTTTTCTTTCTTGGCCTACCCCTCTTTTCTTTTCGGCTTAATTATCTGTAAATGGGTCTCGGGTGCATTAGTGATGTCATGGATGGATAACAAGCTTGTTTTCGTGATGCGACTGTACTAGTGTAGAGAACAAGCAACGGTTCCTCACACACGTACACATCGAGAACAGAGAATAGGCGCTATATATTCCTATCTGTAGCATGAGATTAAAAACACTATAGGGTGACTCACAGCATCTCAGAAACACTATGAATCCCCTGATCTCTGTCTATATATGATGAGCCAGGCTCAGTGCATATGCTGAAGAACGTAAAAACATACTTTTCTGCTCACCACGGGTGTAATGAGTGGTTAATTTGAGTTACCACAGCCTTCCTGTCAGCTCAAACCAGCCTTGCCATTCTACTCAATCTTCTCGCATCAACAAGGCATCATAAATATTCAAATACATTATAAATAGAATGTATTACAGCCCAACACTCAGCTCATGATTGTATGTTGGTATGAAATACCAGTTTTCATGTTTTACAAGAAACTTGTAATTCATTACAAATGAATACTTTCAGTGCATGATACGTATGCAACTTAATCGACACTTTAGATCACTGTATACACAACATGTTAACACACAAAATCCTTACCTGCCCAGTACCTCCTTGATTTCATATAAATCCTCAACGTTATCCAGTTTAAAAACCGCCATGATGCTTCTTCTCCCTCCTTTTTTTTCCCCCTGTAGAGTCAGTGCTCGATTACAAAGTCGACCGCAGCATTATTCCTGATACGATCTCTGGAATGTTCAGTCTGAAAGACAGAGAATGGGTTTGTTCTTTTCTAAAAAAAAAAAGAAAAGAAAAACGTAAATGACCTCAGGAGAGGTCACGTAACAACCACCACCTATCTTTTCAAATTAGAATTAAGGTTTTAATATCACCTCTATTCACTTTTCACCAAACAAAGAAATCATGGTCAAGACATATTAGCCATTTCAAATATTCCAGAAAAGAAAACACAGAAAAGTAGTAGTCATGCATCGTAAAAGCAAGTCATATCCTTCTGTAGCTGCGCCAACGGTGTTAGACATTGCGCAACACAGTTTCCCATTACACACCCATTTCTCACATACTAACACACTTCTGTCATTCTGTTTTTTTTTGTTTTTTTTTTACATGATTTCATTATGACGACCAAAAAAACAGCAAGGACTGGAAGAGAACAAAATGAGCACGTTAGGAGAGGGAGGACGGAGGACAGAATGCTAAATCTAAAAAAAAAAAAAAAATGTGAAGTGACTTTGTGGCCAAGTGTGGTGTCTCATACTCAGAATTTGTGCTCTGCATTTAACCCATCCAAGTGCACACACACAGTAGTGAACACACACACACCGTGAACNTCAAACCCACCACCTTCAGGTTCACCTTCGGGTTACAAGTCCGACTCTCAGACCATTAGGCCACGACTGCCCCCCAAGAGCACTAAGTGACAGAATGGAGAATAGAGAAAATGAGCTGATGCAAAATAGTGAATGGCTAAAAATCTGAATGAGGTTTGTCCAGTACTGACTTCAGACTGAGTTCTTTTTTGGGCAAACTTTTTGCGTGTTTTTTTTCCTCTTACGCAGCAGCGATTTGCCAACAATTACAATTTCGATTTATCACATAACGACATGTCGTACTTTTGATTCGTTTATAGTTATATTTAATATAGCTGAATATGCTTCCATAAATTTAAAATAAACGTCTCCTTAATGAAAGACATATATATTTTTTAAAAATAGGCTTTTCTTTTTTTGTATTTAGCTATTTGTGCAACACGTTTCATGGCTACTTTTACACTGCACATTTGCGCTTACGGTGTGAACGTGTGTGTGCATGGTGCCCTTGTGATGGACTGGCGTCCCATCCAGGGGGTACTCCCCGGTCATGCCCAGTGTTCCCAGGCTGAGCAATCACTCACTCATTTATATGTTTCTCACACAAGTATAAAGATGACTGCCCAAGTATATTCATTATTATAATATTAATATAATAAAGCAGGTCATGTTCAACTAACGAAATGTGACTGATACGGTAGATACTTCATTCAAATATCATCGATATCAGTTCCTTATCGCCAATGACATGTGATGACACTCTGAATGCTATTTTAGCTTACCTAGAAAAAAAACGCCACTGTTCTTCTGCAGCTCTGTTTCGGTTTCAGCAATTTTTTCTCTTGCATGAGAGATCATGATACATGGCATGACATGCTATATTCAGATTTCCCTGGTTGGGAGGCCTGCATGGTTTCTACTTGCACCAGTGCTCATCTGTGCTCAGTGTGAATGAATCAGAATGAATGCTTATGCTAATGCATCTGTATGTAATCAAGTGTATTGAATAATGCGGATGAAAAAACGTTTAAAGTGGTATTGTCCTACCCGGAGTCCAAATGTGGTGAGTTAGAAGGAGCTGTGAGTGTGAGAGTAAATAATAAACGGGTTGAGAGAAAGAGAGATGAGCGTTGTTAACGGACACCAGCACAAGTTGAGCTGATGCACCACACACACACACACACACACACACACACACTAGTTATTCTAGATAGTTATTATAGAATTATTCTAGTTATTATAGATGATAATATACAGACCTAAAGTTTACTGATACTACTTCATCATGTGCAATAACCTAGTTATGCAAAGCTAAACTGGCAGCTATTACTCTGGTTAGCAACATGAACATCACAGAACCAGTATAAAAAAATAAATAAATAAATAAACTTGCTTTAGGTGATGGATTGCTTTCAAGGTAAAGGAGTCACTCCTGTCTGAACTGTTCCTT
>CM074973.1:9927651-9947977 GCA_037577455.1 Pangasius macronema | reverse complement strand
TAAACCATACAGCATGGCCGCTCTCACCACTGTCTCGTACACCTTCCCCTTGACTCTCGCTGATATTTTTCCATCACGCAGAACTCCCGACATCTATCTATCTATCTATCTATCTATCTATCTATCTATCTATCTATCTATCTATCTATTGGAGTTAGTACATCAATCTATTATCTACCTACATATCTACGTCACAATTAGTGGCAAAATTAGCAGCAAAAAAGAATATCTAAAATGAATAACAGTTATAACATTGTACAGTTTCATTTTAAACTTTCTTAAGTAGAGCATTTTTTTAACTACAAAAGTTAGTCCACTACTGTTGATTGATGGATCCATGTTAGGGGTCAATGATGAAAAGGTTTGAATTTGCTTGCATGCGGCCTCTACACATGATTCAAATCAGTGACTGTGTATATGAGTGGACAACATGACAACATTTCCTCCCATTGTGCAGTTTTGAAGCCTTTCTTCAATGAAAGTCATCATCTATGCAAAAATCCGGTCCAGGTCCGATCAGTAGCATGTGCTGTAGATACAGCAGGTCAGACGGCACCTCTCACCCCCCCCATATTGTTGATGGTGTTCGTGCACACTGTAAGATACCTGAAGCCAACTTAAGATGGTGCAACTCACACTGTCAAGAAACAGCGGTATTAATTAATATGTAAAGTTGTAGTTGTAGAATTTTCGTAAAGTATATTGATTTTACCGTCAGGAAAAGCTACAAGTAGCAAATGTAAGGTACTAACTGAAAAAACTGGTAAGCAGTTGTCCACATTTACACTCAAAACAACCTATATTAGCTCTGACACCTGCAGTTAATTATCCATGTGAATGGAGAAGTGCTCTCTTATGCCGCGCTCATTCTGTTGGTGGAGTTTGTGTAAAAACTAGAGAGTGGCTAACCTTACCCAGCTACTTGGAGTGTTAGCTAAGGTCATACAGGCAATAAATTGTTATGAAATTTAGCTAGAGCTAGCTGCCTTGGTTTGTGCCGTCACTTTGTTCACTCACGTCGGCTTTGCTAGTTATAGTATCAGTACAAGCTGCTAGCTTGGACATGAAGTTCATCGTCAGGATCTATTAGAACAGTTTACAGCAGAACAAGACATCATCTACAGAATTGTCCAGAGCTTCGGGTCTGTGTTGGAAAGTGTGTGCGCGTTCAAGCTCGACTGTCTTGTCCAAAACTGTCAATCACCTCATTAACCACAACCTTTTATTTATCATCAGATAAATAACTCCTAGACATGTAACTTAAAACGTAAGTTTGGGTCCTTCTCTGTTCACTAACATGGGAATGGGCGGAGCTGAAAATGAGCTTCACAGACATTTTGGCTTCATTTTTAAACCCTTGTCATGGCGTCCACACTTACAGTCACAGTCACTGATTTAAACTGTAGGTCCGCTCTCACTTGATAAAATTCAGCTTCTGCGTTTTGTAGGTTTGGACTCAGGGCTTCCTTTAAACAGCTTGTTGTTATGAAGCTGATTTTGATACTTAGGAGCCACAAGAATCAATTAATACATGCAAAGTAGAAACCATTATCGTTAGGGTCTTCATGTCACTCAGATTCCTCCTCACTGTTCTCAGCAGTGCTCCAGGTCAGCTGGTCCAGACTTTTAACCCTTTTTTTAATTATGGCCCTGATTGTGCTTAATGGACTTTTCTGATTTTATATGTTTTTCTGTTTATTACCTTACTTGTGCAAAGCATCAGCCATTTGTCTCTGTTGGCTTTCCACAATGATGGCTGACAAAAGTGTGCATCCTCAGAGAGAAAACTCATCCCAACACCTGAGACGCATCATATGGTCAAAGACTACAACACAATTAAACAAAATCTGTAATGAAAGATTTTTTGTCAAATTAAGTAGATAAATAATGTGGCTGGAAATCAATGTGTGTAATATTTATCTTATAGAATCATTTCTCCCCATTCTCCCCCAAGGGTGCCAGTAATTTTAGACTTGCATCTGTCTGTCTGTCTGTCTGTCTGTCTGTCTGTCTTTGAGCCCAGTGCTGCAACAATTTCTGCCCTCGTTATAAAGTCTGCTAAAGAATACCACACAGAGGGCAGATGGTGAAACGGTTATCTCGAGGCCAGCAGCATGACGAGGCTTTTTCTTTCGAATATGATGTCATGGCTGGAGAAGTCTGCAGTCTCTCACGCTCTCTCTCTCTCTCTCTCTCTCTCTCTCTCTCTCTCTCTCTCTTTCACACACACACACATCCTCTCATTCTCACCATTACAAATACAAAAGATTTCTTAACTATTCTCAGAAGGGCTGTGTGACCCCCGAGGGAAGAGCGAAGCGCAGGTTAAAGAGGGAACAGGCACAGAAACCTGTTGCACAGTCTGATGCAGAGTCTCCTACAGAGCGTGGGAAGGTCTTGTCAGAAAGACGAGAGCACATGATGTCCTTCTGTCCTCGTTTGGATGCATTCTGCTTGGCGTATTCCATGTAATCTGTGGGTGTGTGCTGGTGTGGATGTGTGCATATGTGCATGTTTACACTGGCACTGCTCTTGTGCCGACTAGACACGATGACACCGCTTGCCTCCAGCAGCAGCTCTGGATTCTGTCTCGCTTTCATCTTTTCTTTTTTTTTTCACTCTTTCCATCTTTCACACCTTCTCTCCGTCTGTCTGTCAATCAAAGGGTGTGACATCTTTTCACGGCGAACGGCTGTCCTGGAATTACCATAATAACGAAGTGTTTGAGTAAACAAGTTAGAGGTTACAGTATGTACGTTAATCTTGCTGTACACACACGGAAGTCTATCGACTATCTGACAGTTTTCAACAGTGCTGTTTTTATTACAGAATGCCAGTCATGCCGGTATGCATGGAAACGCGCAGACATACTCACAATAAGGGAATTTCTCATGTTAGAGCTTGTGTCAGTCTAAAATCTTTCAGCCTTGTCCTGATTATGAAATGCGCAATATGAAATAAAGGGAGTTGTGTATGTGTGTGTCTGTGGGCATGCTCTTGCTTCTCTCTCGCTCCAAGTACTTTTGCAGTGATGAAATACTTGTTATGGTGTGGCATGGCATGGCATGGTACATGACCTGGTACATGACCTGGCCATGACCTGCGCTCACTGGTGAGAGTGTGTGTGTGTGTGTGTGTGTGTGTGTGTGTGTGTGAGACTTGAGGATGGTTAAGACGTTGTTGGTGTTGGCTGTGTGCCAGTGATCAGGGCTGTGTGACTACATTTTCTCATGCAATGGCACATCTGTAGACATAAGACACGCACCCTCGTAAACATCTGCCAGAAAAGGGACAACGGTCCAGTTAACAGTTTGCATGCAATTAACGATAACAAAGAACGTTGCTGTGTGCACAGTAGAATCCTTTTCTTTTTTTTTTTTTAAACTTGTTTGCTATATTGCATTTGCTTCATGTGTAGCAGCGGTTCGTTTTGAGCAGTTTCTCACAGAGAGAACGTTTAGGGTGTTAACCTTGAGCTTATAGAGCCTGATGTTATGAGGCTCAGGCAGCTCATTCATTCTCTAGTTAAAAAATCCTTCTGTCAGGTTAAAATAGGGCATCAGTGGTGCAAGGGCACGTATAATTATATAATTATACGAAATTAGACTTTATAATCAGGACTATCCTTATTTGGATCCTATATATAGCATGGTCTTGCATGATCCTGAATTACATGTCAACATACCTAATTTGATATTATGGTACATTGTCGTGGCAGAATATAGAATCACACCTGTAATTTTCACCCAACTTTCTAACTTACAGTTCACTAATGATGGTAATTTACTTGAGTGCATAAAAAAAAATCACGGTTAAATGGATGCTTTAAATGTCCATATAAAGCAACTGGGTAAAAAAAAAAAATCTAATTTCTGGATTAAATCCAAACATCCAAACTGTATATTAGCTAAATTCGAATCATTAATTGATAATCACTGAAAGTTTGTTATTCCTCAGTGGAGGTTTTTATGTACTGCTCAGTTGAGTCTACAGCCGTCTCAGGACATGGAACGAAATGAATACAAGTGGCGTGAAATGTTCAGATTTAACCTCGCGGAAGTGGAAACTTTTCAGATTTGACATAGAAGAGAAGAAAGGTAGTTGTAATGATGATATTTATGTATATGATATTTTGCTACACAGATAAATAGTTGCTTCTATTATTTAAATGGGAGCTTTGGATTATTTCATACAGTAATGTTTACTCATTTTTATGAAGGGTGCCAATAATTACGGAGGGCATTGCGCATGTTAAAGCAATGTTGAGCAGCACTGCACCTGAGGAGAATTTGCCCTCTGTTTCAGTGCGTTTATCTATCATCTTTAAGTACTCTGTTTCTTTGGATGGTCATGGTTAATATATACAATATATAATATTTAATATTTAACATTGAATATGTAATATTTAATAATATATAATATATAATAGCACTGGCTTTACCACAGAACCCTTAGAACCCAAAGCACCCTCAGCTCGGGCTCTGTGTGCTGCTCTGTGTTTGTATGGTGCCTCTGTGTGTGTGTGTGTGTGTGTGTGTGTGTGTGTGTGTGTGTGTGTGTGTGTGTGCTTTAGTCAAGTTTCTTGTGTTCATGCTCTTCGCACATTTCACTTTGTGGTTTTTGACACACATTCAAACACACAAACAAGCAAAACATGCACATCCATTATCTTAGTCACGGGCTTTCTCAAGCACGAGTGCTTGTACAGAGCAAAAATACACACAGCATACACACAGTAAATACACACTGCATTGTGTGTGTGTTTCTATATATACTGTATATAAATGTATGTGTGTAAATGTGTAAATGTGTCCGTGTGTGTGTGTGTGTGTGTGTGTGTGTGTTCGTGTGTGTGTGTGTGTGTGTGTATGTGTGTGTACAATACAAACAGTAGTAAATGTGTTGAAAGGACACAGTGTTGCTTGGGATGAGCATGAGACAGACTCAGTAGCAGTTCTTAGAGGCTACAAGCTTATGGTATTCAGGTGAGATTAGCCATTAAAGCAGGTCTTAGACACACTAATCTGTCTCAGGAAGTGTTCGAGCACACAGCTGCTTCTAACAGAGCTGAGCTTCTTACACCCTTTATACTGATTTAAAGGCTAGAGGAGAATAGCTCTACACTCTACATCAGCATCTTGAGGCTTTTTTTCTAAGTCTGTGGGTTCTGCCTTCCACTGAATACACAACTGGAAAAGCATATTTAGACAAACACAGCAAGACAAAAGGAGGATGTCACCCACCCTCCCACACGCACACTATCCGTAAGGAGGAGCACTGTCATGCTGATGTCATGATTACACACACACACACACACACACACACACACACACACACACACACACACACACACACACACACACACACATACACACACACACTAATGGTTAACCGCAGAGACTGAAATACTCCCCTCTTGTGGTGCTCCAAAATTTCACACCCATAAAAACTTAATGGCTTTAGGTTTGTATATCTGTTATTACACACACACACACACACACACACACACACACACACACACACACACACAGAGTCAATGCGTCAGCGTCTGCTGCTCTGTCAGCTGACTGTGATCAGGCGTCCTGCTGCGACATGGATCCCCCAGAGATGACTTGACCCAGTGTTACTAAAAACACCATCGTGAGAACTCTCCTTAATTCTTTTTTTTTTTTTTTGCATTTTCTCTTTTTCTCCTCTCTCCTACTCTCCTCTGTCTTCTTCTCCACCACAGCTCATTTTGATACCTGCTCCCACACAACAAGTCACCGTGACTTTCCCACCTGAATGTGGTGAAAAATGACTTGTCCTAATCTCACTCCTTTAAAGGAACCCTGTTTGAAATATTGCAATATTGAAATATTTGTGATTTGTGATTTCTGGATCTGAAATTTCATTATTCCTGGAAGAAGGTAGCGGCTGTGTGTCACAGTGCTGGACATTTCTAGCTCTGTCACAATGGTGTTTAATGGCGAGGAAAACAAGGATCTCACATGTAAGGAATTACAGAATAAAGGAATAGCTCTTACCATCTTCCAAGGATGTCATTAACGAGACATCCGTTGTAGACGTAGTGAAAACAAGCAATCTATGATTTGACAACCCTGATGGAGTTGATGCTAATAATGCTTGACAAGAGAGCTGGACAGATTAAAGTGCTGCTTCTGCTCTCTTTACCTAGAGACGAACTTCCTGGAAAACAGCGAACTGTATAGTCAATGCTATAGATTGATTAATTGTAAGCAAATAGTTGTATAAACAGAATAACTCATTTAAAGTTAAGAGGTCCTGCTTTGTTTACTGTTGATGCTGGGAGCAGCCATGTTGATTCGACGTTACTTGCTGAACTCTGAAGCACTCTTGAGTTGGAAAGAACGCCCCGAGTTTCCGAGTAGGTATTCCGAGTTGAGCGAGGGTTTTTCTTTGGTTTTTCCAGGTAAGAGGTTGGGAATTACGAGTTGCAACCTCTAGTTGAATGCAGCACAATACCCACTACCATTCTATAGCAGGTCGTCCAACAGCGTTGTGGGTAATATAGCAAAATTGTTAACCAAAGTGAGAATAGACAAGCATGCCAATGAAAAAAATATCAACTATAAAGTAAACTCAGAATTTCATTAGAAAATCTAGTTCAGATTTTCGTGACTAAATCTGCAATTCCTGAGAGTCATTAGCTTACACATAGGGATGGTGCTCTAAGGCTATCTGTGTGTGACATTTAAGGTCACTGGCCCGTGTCATATTAAGCTTTAACTGGGTCCATGGCTCCATCTGTTCTGTGTATGTACACAAGAGTTTGTTATATGCAAACATCTAACACACCATGCAGCAACATTTCATTTGTTTTCTTTTTGATTTCTCCTGTCAGACATTTTTCATACACTGATAAAACTGTTGTCAGAGCACATGGGTGTGTGTTTGCTTATAGCATTTTGAGGTAACTCAAATTGATTAATGTGATTAATGTGTGTGTGTGTGTGTATGTGTTTGTGTGTGTCTGTGTTTGTGTGTGTGTGTGTGTGTGTGTGTGTGTGTGTGTGTGTGTGTTTGTGTCTGTCTGATGTGGTAATAATGACTTGTCAAATTTGCTGTAGACACAGTATTAGACCATTTAGTCAGTAGTCCAGTTTATCCAGCTTTCTACACATAAGCCCCAGTTACACAAGACATAGTCATCCTTTTCAACGAAATGCTTTATACATGACAGAGATCCTTCCTGCTAATACCTTTATAATACCATGGCGTTATAACTGTCACAAAATCCTCTGACATGTGTAACCCTTCAGTTCCATTTATTACTTCATTGCACAGTTTTCCACTTTACAGTGTTATCCATAAGTATTTAGACATGAAATGAAGGTTGAAGTTGTAGAATGCCTGCTTTAAATGAAGGGAATTCAGACCTTTTGGTGGAATTATATGAAAATAACACTTGTTTATATACATAGACTCTCTTCTCCCCTCATCTTTAGTACAGAGTAAGGGTATAACGATACACTCTGGTCAGGATTTGATTCATGATATAGACTTCACTAGACTTCACTTCACTAGACTTCACTAAGTCTATGATATAGATTTCAATTCAACTCTCAGAATATTTTGAACAAAATTCAAATGAAGAAAAATTATGATTGAAAAGACTCCTTTTTCATTTCTGAATCATAAGCAATGCAAATCATGCAATGCAAAGCAATGCAGTGTGTATTTTTGTGTGTATGGAAATAAATAAAAAAATTTCCTATAAACAAAGGGTTTAATATTGTAAACAGGTTCACTGTATCTTGAA
Organism: Pangasius macronema; assembly: GCA_037577455.1. Lineage (NCBI taxonomy): Eukaryota > Metazoa > Chordata > Actinopteri > Siluriformes > Pangasiidae > Pangasius > Pangasius macronema. The sequence continues at coordinate 9,940,194 of CM074973.1, read as the reverse complement.
CTAAATATATTTATTTCCCCAAAATTGTGTTGAATAAAAAATGTGTTTGACCTGGGGACTTTGAAAATGATTGACTGAAACACAATGAGTTCTGTAACTGAAATAGAGCTCCAGAGTCGGCTAAAATGGCCGTTTTCTGCAGCCTTTGGTGTTGAAAGCTACTGAAGACCTCTATTTAACAGTTATAAAGTGATTATATAACTGTATAATGTATAATGCGTGTTGCTCACTGCAAACTGGAGCTATCGGGTTATCGGACTTCACAAGTGCAGAAATCGCAGGCTCTCTATGAAAATGTACTTGGTCACATGAGTGTGCTCACTCTAAATCTTAACTCTGTGTTGTGCAGATTGTGTTCAAACAGTGTACATGCATAATTCCCATGAAGTGAATCACACATTTCATCATTAAAAAGTCTTCAATAGTTGATGGCCGTGACCCATATACATCACCAGATGCCGGTTATCTTCCCTGGAGTACCTTCTATAGGCTTGTAATTGTTTTGCTGTCAGTAAGTGAAACACATTTTCAGTAGGGTTCAGATTGAGTTATTGACTTCTCCTGCCAAAAATATCTTTTTTTTGGATGATCTCCATAGTCACATGCCAGAAGGTGATGCAATTATTTGGATCTGAGCAGCTGTAATGCCTCTGTATGCCTCTGTGCTTCTGTATGTAGGTACCTCATCAATAACGACAAGTGAGATAGTGCTACTTGTGTTTGCACATATTCAAGCCATGATAAACTTCCTTGTTTAGATAAAGTAGTATGCTTTGGATCATGAGCAGTTTCTTTACTCTGAGCTTTCCACTTTCTACAAATATCATCTCATCTGTCCATATAATTTTGTCTGTGAACTCTTCAAACATTTACTTTTCAGTAATTTAATAACCTCTTCTGTTGCTCTTGAGGCATAACAGCAGCTTGCCTTTTGTGGTGATAATTGGCAAATTCTAATATTGTATTTTATACGTTCAACAATTGAAAATGTTTTCTCCATGACTGAAAAACTTGGAGCACTGTCTTATAGCAATGATACGCACGACTAAAGCTCGTAACTCAGAATTAACTCGGAAATTAACTCAGAAAGAAATCCCCTTCAACTTGGAATACCTACTCATTAAGTCAGGAAGGTCTCCTCAACCCTGAGCCCAACACATGACATCTTTACTTCTTCACTTTTTTTTTTTTTTTAGCACTTCTTTACTTTTAAATAAATGGTACTGTACTGTACTATATAAATATTTGCTTTAGATCAGTCAACATACAGACATATTCGCTTGTTAAATCATTTTGTTTTTTGCTTGTTAATTTTTATTCTTTACTAAACATTGACTGTACAGTTCACTGTTTTGAGGAGATAAATGCATTAATCATGTTACTAACATTAGCTGGCTAGACTGTGGCAGACAAGAGACGAATGTGGAGGCATCCGTGTTTTTCAAAAGCGATGTAATTTCGAGCTCTGACTTCCCACTTCCGAGTTACGTTGAACACAGCAAAGTACCTTAAATCTAGTGGTTGTGATTTCTTATGCTATTTTTACTATGTATATATGATTTTCTTCAGTTTATGCCTCCTGAAGGCTAAGAAAATGTTCCCTGTAATATTTTATCATGTAATTGCATGATCTGTTTTTCATATGTTCTGTTCTGCGTTATGCATGTAAGAAATAAAACACAACAGTGCATGCTGTTATAGGAAATTAATCAATTACTGGCATTGGCCCAAAGTGTTTAATTCCTCTTTTACCACCTAAATTTGCCAATGATTACATCCATCCATCCATTTTCTGTACTGCTTATCCTAAACAGGATCGTGGGGAGCCTGGAGCCTATCTCAGGGAACTCGGGGCACAAGGCGGGGGACGCCCTGGACAGGGTGCCAACCCATTGCAGGTCACAATCACACACACATTCACACACTACAGACAATTTGTAAATACTGATCAGCCTACAATGCATGTCTTTGGACTGGGGGAGGAAACCGGAGTACCCGGAGGAAACCTCCAAAGCACGTGGAGAACATGCAAACTCCACACACACGGCTTAAGCGGGATTCGAACCCCCAGCCCCAAAAGTGCGAGGCATGCTAACTACCAAGACACCATGTCCCCTGAAACAGTTAATTAAATATTTACTTTTCTGGTAGGTTATATTCCATCTCACCCACACAGTACCTTGCTCACCCCACACTTTGAAAACTTCTGATCTAGAGTCTGGGCTAGAAAGAAATCAGCTCCAGCTTCGCTTCTGCATACCATACTGTGGATTTTCCTAATGACCATTTCTGGTGCTGTTGCGCTTCTTTCCACAAAAATCCAAAGCAACCTACCTTTAAAGATTTGATACGAGCAAATAATCTGATGTGGATGTTAAAAATTAAATCTTATACGCTGCCCAGCCAAAAAAAAAAAGTCGCTGTTTAGATTTTAATAGGCAAATACATAAGAGGACGACACTGACAAGATTCATCAGGGTTAAAATTGTGAGAGAATGGTTCAGGTAACATCACAGCATCACAGTCAAGATCTTGTACTAACAAATGAAAGAGGTGAGCACTCTGTAAACTCTCCTCCGGCACCTCCCAAAGACTTTCACAACTCTCTCACAATTTTAACCCTGATGAATCTCATCAGCGTCGTCCTGGAACATGGCCATGATACGTCTTTCTACACGGTTATTAAAGAACTAAAAAGCTACACTTCATCTTTTAAGATTATAAGAACTGCTGCCAAACATATAACACACTAGAAACATTATAATCTCTCTAATAATGATCCGTTCATACACTCTTATACATTTTCCTATTAAAATCTAATCAGCGACTTTCGCCAAAATGGAGGCGGGATTCGAACCCCTAACCCCAGAGGTGCAAGGCAAATGTGCTAACCACTACACACCCCAATGATTACAGGTTTTTGTTAATATTTTTATTTATTTTATTTCATATAATAAATAATGACGCGCCATACTTCTGATCCGTTTAATGTTGTGGATTGATTGCGAAACAAGAACGTTCCTGTGATCTCTTGCATTATAGCAGCTGTAAACTGCTGTTCTTTCACTTCCTGTTGAAGTTAATAAGGCAGAAATAAATGCAGCTTGTTACCGAGAAACCACAAATTGCAAACTCCTCTGTCCTGAAGACTGTCCTGTGGTGGAAAATATAAAGTTAGAGCTTTACCTCTGATTGTTACAAAGCCCTGACACTGGAGACTCCTTCCATAAATGTTAAATAAACACTCCCTTACAGAAAGCTTTACCATATCAACGACTATGGATTTTCTTTGTTATATGTTTTGTGTTAGATTGTGTAATGTGTTAGATTGTAGTTGTTGTCATGTGTTAGAGACACTCCTAAGGGACACTTATTTATTCTGCTTTCCTTAAACACTAACAGGAAAGCTTGTAACAAACAGATTTGCCCAGTTTAAACTCAACTGATTCATGTTCGAAGCAAAAATAAATAGATCTACATATACAGAGAAGATAAAGTTAGCCTTTTCGATACATTTACATTAGCCTCGTCTCAGTTTTACCCCATAAGAGGGTACGGATCTGCTCTGGTTTTATTACGATGTGTATGTTTTTGGAGAATTGCTGTGTAGAATAGTTTGCCCTTTTTTGTATATGGCAATGCATATACAATCGCTGACCCTACTTAACCTGAGAAGTTTATTGCGCGCCACATGTCTATAGTGTGCAAGGCCAGCTTGCACGCACACACACACACAAACACAAATGCCTGCCTGCTCGGAAGAAACTGTGTCTGGCGCTGGTTAAAATAGCGGACATTTCTCCCTCAGTCTTTATTACTGTCTTTCGCACACAGCAGCCTTGGCCTTTTAGACCTACGTTTGACTATGACTCAGCTTTGCTTTACGTGCATTTTTCCACACACAAAAGTCGCTGGTCCAGCCTGTCTCAGTGTCTTAGGTGACATCCACACATTCGAAACACATAAATAAAATAAGAAAAATGCATAGCTAAGAGTATTGCATAGCAATGTTTAGACCATTTATTGTGATTTCAGCTTAATTTATTAATGTTTCTGATAATCATTTTGTCCTAATTCTCCAAACAAAATGGAAATGCAATTTGCTCACTATTCTTAGTTGTCTAAACCTGATGAAGTGAAGTGACTTTGTGGCCAAGTACTGACCCATACTCGGAATTTGTGCTCTGCATTTATCCCATCCAAGTGCACACACATAGTAGTGAACACACACAGTAGTGAACACACACCCGGAGCAGTGGGCAGCCATTTTAGCTGCGGCGCCCGGGGAGCAGNCCCGAGACTCGAACCCACCACCTTCAGGTTCACCTTCAGGTTACAAGTCCGACTCTCAGACCATTAGGCCATGACTGATGGTATCTTTAGTACTATTTCATCGGCATTATCACTTGGACTACATATACATCAATTCAATTCTATTCAATTTTATTTGTATAGCGCTTTTAACAGTGGACATTGTCACAAAGCAGCTTTACAGAAGTAAATGGATTCAAAAAATATATTGTAAATGTGGGAATTTATCCCTAATGAGCGAGCCAGTGGTGACGGTGGTGAGGAAAAGTCCCTGAGATGATATGAGGAAGAAACCTTGAGAGGAACCAGGCTCAAAAGGGAACCCATCCTCATCTGGGTGCAAGAGATAGTGTGATTATAAATAAATCCCTTCTATTATTGTGTACTATATGAACAAATAGTGCATTTGTGCAACCAATAAATTCATCACAGCTTTCGCAAGAAGTCCGGTTGGTTAAAATCTATCCACTGTCCACTGAAGGAGTCCTGAGTAGGAGTATCACCATGCTAACTGAGCTCACTTGGGTATGGCTGAGTGCTGGTGTAGGACTAGCCTCCCCCACTCAAACCCCAACATTTCCCAAATCACTAAGATGCAGATGTTATCCGTAAGATGCACTCCATACTCAAACGGCTCATCTTGCTCACAATTTTTTTTATTAACAATTTTTTTTACTAACATAACCTTCAGAATATTGGTTAAAACCCCTTTAATAAAAGTTTTAGGTAACCTCCCCCCCTACTTTCAGAAGAAGAGCTGCCCACTTCTCAGCAAATGTTTGCTTGCAGTCACATGACTGAGGCTTTACATTTAAACAACCCTTAACCAAACACGCTTCAGAATGCTTTTTCCACCCGAATGCGCTCCGTGACAATGGAAGCTCGTAGGCGAAACCTTCCAGAGGGCGTTTTTACGAATGCTCCGCAAACATTTGCTTGCTACTTTTAAAAGGGGGTTGCTAATTTCCCCCACTCGCATTTCTACACTAAGTGTCGCGTTAGATTTCATGATATTGTTCTCCAGCAGCTCTATGTGGTGTGTGTGTGTGTGTGTGTGTGTGTGTGTGTGTGTGTGTGCTGATATAAACTTACCAAGTACAAGGAATTTTCGTACTTCTTGCTTTAAAGACATTGCATTGTGTGTGTGTGTGTGTGTGTGTGTGTGTGTGTGTGTGTGTGTCTGTGTGTGCATGTGTGTGTGTGTGTGTGCTGGTATAAACTTACCAAGTACAAGAACTTTTCAAACTTCTTGTTTAAAGACTTTGCATTGTGTGTGTGTGTGCATGTGTGTGTGCATGCGCGTGTGTGTGTGTGTGTGTGTGTGTGTGTGTGTGTGTGTGTTGATATAAACTTACCAAGTACAATAAATTTTTCATACCTCTTGCTGTGAAGGCATTGCATTGTGTGTGTGTGTGTGTGTGTGTGTGTGTGTGTGTGTGTGTGTGCGCTGATATAAACTTACTAAGTACAAGACATTTTTCATACCTTTTGCTTCAAAGACATTGCATTTTGTGTGTGTGTGTGTGTGTGTGTGCGTGTTTGTGTGTGTGTGTGTGTGTGTGTGTGTGTGTGTGCTGATATAAACTTACCAAATACAAGACATTTTTCATATCTCTTGTGTTAAAGACATTGCATTGTGTGTGTGTGTGTGTGTGTGTGTGTGTGTGTGTGGTTGAGAGAGAAGAACCATTCTGATATGCTGAGTTTTCAGAAAGAGAGAGGGAGAGGTTTTCTTTGGCCAGACTTCAGGGAAGAAATTGCCAAAAAAAATCTCACACAAAAATAGTTGTGAGTGTGTGTGTGTGTGCGTGCGTGTGTGTGTGTATGTGTGTGTGTGTGTGTGTGTGTGTGTGTGCACGATGAGAGTGCAATCCGGTGGTCGGGCTCAAGGGTTTCAGAGAATTTGAAAATTTTACAGAGCCAGGTATGTGTGTATGTGTGTACGTGTGTGTATGTGTGTGTGTGTGTGTGTGTGTGTGTGAGAGAGAGAGAGAGACAGAGAGAGAGGGAGACACAAAGATGAGAGTGTTGTACACACATGGATGCGAGTGAGAGAAAGTCCTTGATAGGTGTTCACTATCGCCTTAAAATCTCTAATACACCCGCACACACACTCCCCATGGGAGGTGTCAGTTCCACTGATCTTAATCTACTAGAATTGGAGTAGAGTGCAGTACGTGCATCAGCACAGCCTAGCGCTCTCTCTCTCTTTCTCTCCTTCCCCTGTCTTTTTGTTCTCTCTCTTTTTTAATCTTTCCTGCCTGTCACCACTCTTTCCGACAAATCTCACCCTTCTCCCCAACTCCTGTCTGAGCCTCTTTCTCTCCTAATATCTCCGCCCCCTCACCACCACCCCACCCCCACTCTCTCTCTCTCTCTCTCTCTCTCTCTCTCTTGCTCTCTCTCTCTCTCTCTCTCTTGCTCTCTCTCTCTCTCTCTCTCTTGCTCTTCTCTCACTTTGTAAGAGAAGGTCGGATCAGTGCGAAAATGCCATCGTGCTCTCCGGATTGCTGCCTCTACCAAGCAGTAGAGGTAAGACCGATACTTAATAATGTAGACCGTATTACCATATGCACGCAGTTTTCACGTCTTTACACGTGACTGCTTTGCATGGCAAATGCCTTATTCAGTCTGTTTTACACAGGCAACTGCATTACTCTGATAATTTATATATCACTTTACCTGAAAGAGGAAAGTCAGGGATTTTAAACCGGTATGATTTCATGCTGAGAAAACTGTATATATATATTTTTTTGTTTTATACTCTGACAGTCTGACTGCGAGAGAAGAAACTAGATATAAAGTTTCACTTTCCTCTGTTCAGAAGCATTTGTGTTAAGTGTTTATAAATGTGCTTTGGATATATCCCCTTTTAATCTGGTATTAGTGATTGTATACACGTGTGCATACACTGTCTCGTTGATCTCCATGGCCTGCTGCCATTTAGAGAGAGTTCTGGGTGTTAGAAGTGTGCGTGAGTGAATGCATGTGTGTCTAAGAAACTATGCTTCGGGGCATGTGCCGTTGTCTAAACGTGATCAGTAACTGCTTACATACTGCTGAGGTGGGAGCAGACGTGCCACACGTGATCTCGTATGTATAGCGAATGCAGAGCTCGGGTTCCTGGGCAGTTGCTTTAACAAATGATTTTAATAATCTAATGAGCCTGAACTCTATACTCATCTTACTCTCCCTTGTCTTACTTGCAACCCTGCCAAATCGTCCTCAGATGTTTAAAAGGTTTGTGTATGTGTCTGTGTTGTCTACAGATCATCAAGGTCTTTAGTGAAGATGGTGTTGGGAAGGTGGTGGAAGTTCCTGCTCATATGACGGCCAGAGATGTGTGTCAGCTCCTGGTTTATAAAAGTCACTGCCTGGATGACAACTGCTGGACTTTAGTAGAGCATCATCCATTGCTTGGACTAGGTAAGAGAGAGATAGTGTGTGTGTGTGTGTGTGTGAGTGAGTGTGTGTGGGTGTATGAGTGGTGATCACCACCTGGTCCTAGGGCACATTCTGTCCTATCCATAGATGCAAAGCAAATAGAAGATCGCCTCGTTGTGGTTAAGTCTTTATATAATCTTGTGCTTTGCCACTATTCCTGTCTGCATGTTTTACACACATTCATAATCTTGTCCACCGTAGACAGAAGAGCATTTCAAAATGGCATTGTAGTACAAAAAAGACTGAGGTGGAGGAAGAGGTGGAGGACGAGTCGTGAAGGGGAAGCGGAAAAATCTCCAATAGAGAAGAGATTGGGAACAGAGCACGACAGGGATTAGCTGCTAATCTGGCTGATAGTTAACGGGGACACGTGTGGAGACCCATTGCCTAACCTTATCGCAGATTAAAGCCCTGCTTCACCACCCAAGTTGCCATGGAGATGCGCCAAAGGAGAACATCCTGATCATGGCAGTGCATTAGTCACACATCCGTTCATACGGGGGCTTTAGGGCTCCTGAGTGCTGAGAGTTTGTGAGTTTGAATCCCGGCGATGCCACAGACATCCGTGAGCAGGAGTCAAGGAGACCAAGACTGGCTGTGTTCTCTGGGTGGGAGGGGTGGGAGGGGTGGGAGGGGTCTTATACTCGCTCCTATCAATCACAGCGACGCATGATAAGCACGGGTGTGTGTGAGATCGTGTGTATGCGTAAGGCGATGGATAGCTCCATCCTCTGAGTGTGTTACGCAGCCCCGTGATGCAGCATGAGCAGCAGTTTGAAAAGATGAGGTTGGCTGGCTTCACTGTCTCGCAGGAAGCAAGTGATGGACTTCTCCCTCCCGAGTTGGTAGCTGTGGTATGATAGGAGAGACCTAACTAGTTTAAGATTAAATCAAAGGGAAAAATCTAAAAAAAAAAAAAAAAATCTGTGAGCTTTAGGAGCAGGGAGGCTTTCTCACTGGGTTGTGTTTTTGATCAAAATCCCTGTAGTTTGCTGTCTGGATTCTTTCAGAGTCAGCTAATGTAGCTTAAGTTCTCTAAACAGTAACTAAGCAGCATAATGGTTATTGCTAAGTCGGCATGTGCAATGTTTTCTGGAAGTTGTGTTTATTTCCGTTGCAAGACAAGCTTTTCTGAAAAAAAAGTTCCTCAGGGTATGATGTCATAACGTGATTGGGCGTATTCGGACACCCGATCAGCTGCAGCTTCAGCTGAACATTGCGTTCAGTACAGTTGGCCTTGATGGATCAGGACTCTAGATGTAGATCTGATCTCTGAGCTAACGCTAGCTCAACATTATGGCAACCTTCCAAAAATGTTCCTCTTACATAAGCCATTAGCTGCAAGGCTCCTTACAGAGCTATGATCAGTCCTAGTGCTCAATGCAATCAAGCTAAATACGTGACCTCATCTCCCTGCAATGCTTCTCTCTCTCTCTCTCTCTCTCTCTCTCTCTCTCTCTCCCTCTCACACACTCTTTCTCTCTGTCTCTCTCTCTTTCTAGCTCTCTCTCCTCTAGCTTTCTCTCTCACACACACACACTCTTTCTCTCTGTCTCTCGTTCTCACTTTCTCTCTCTCTCTACAGTCTCTCTCTCTTTCTAGCTCTCTCTCCTGTCTCTCTCTCTCTCTCTCTCTCTGTCTCTCTCTCTGCTCTGATTGCATTTGTATTGTGAGGCTGGGTGGAGATGTGTGTCTGCTTTCATTGAAAAAACACTCACACGGAGATGTGAATTATTAAGATACGTAATGAAACACATAATAAAACGCCTTAATCTTCTATAACACTTCAGTTTTTATCCATGCAAGTTAACACTGGTACATATCCAATTTCTTTACTTTTCAACACACGCACACACACACACACACACACACACACACACACACACACACACACACACACACACACACACACACACACACGCACGCAAAGTAAATATTCTCATTTTAACTGTGCCCTGAGGCAAAAGTGTCATATGAATACACAGAGCTAAGACTGCCTTGTCTACATTTTCCGCCTTCTCTTTATTTTTCTCTCTCTCTCTCACACACACACACACACACACACACACACACACACACACACACACACACACACACACACACACACACATACACAGTGTATACCAGAGAGACTACTGGCTTTAAACTAAAGCGAAAATCGGACTGTAATTCCCTTTACTCCGTTCTTGTAATACACACTTCTCTGTAAACACATTTACTCTGTTCTCTTAACACACACTTCCGTATTTCTGTAGGTAATAGATCACCGTCCTAACACACAGAGTCGATTTTCACACCTGATACATATTTTTAGCGTGTAACAGCTTATACCTGTCTTCTGTTTTCATCCCTTGCAGCAAAACGCTCCACATCAGCGCATGCTTGTGTAACGCTCATTTCGGCACTGCCAGATTATAAGCGCTTAATGCAGCTGCGGCTTCGTTCAACTTCTCACTCGTTATTTGTGCTCACAGTTTCCTGTTCTTCAGTTTGCATGATTGGTGTAGTCCTGATATACTGCTTTTGTGTGTGTGTGTGTGTGTGTGTGTGTAGAGAGGTGTTTGGAGGACCATGAACTGGTGGTTCAGGTGCAGGCCTGCATGTCTCCAGAGAGCAAGTTCCTCTTCAGGAAGAACTATGCCAAGTACGAGTTCTTCAGAAACCCACTGGTGAGAAATCCACACACGCTCCTAAATATATTGATTTTTTATTAGCTGAGCAATGAAATATCAATCCAGGTTATTCCTGTACTTTCCGTTTCGTCATAAGGTTAATGTAAATAACTTTGTTCCTCATTATTCATCATTTCTGACAAGCACTCTGGAATTTCTACGCACCATAAACTTGGTGTAACTACAAAACGAAAATAGCTTTAAGTATAACTGTTCGAACTAATAATACTAACAAATTATAAATATTAATTGTACCATAGCGCTGTTGAATTCTCAGATATGATTAATTGATTAATTTTCTATAACAGCAGCTCCGACAGTAGTGCAGCTGTAATTCAAATCACAGGTTTATGTTAATGCACTCCTTCTAATACGTTATCGTTTCCATAGTAACAGCTCATTCATGCACAGATTTAACTCTTTTATGCATAAATTATTTATAAGCACTTCCAGCTTCTTTCAATGTTTCTTTCAACTCCTGATTTTCACTAAATATCACTTATATTAAAAAGTTAATTGGATTGCCCATGTGTAGGAATGCCATATGCCATGAGTACAAATATGATAAAATATTATATATAAATAATCTTCAAAAAAAGAAATAAAATTGTTTAGAAACAATTATCAAGGTGTTGTGTCTGGCACAGAAATAATTTTTTCACTAATTCTGGAATAATGATTTACCTGGATAATCATCCGGATTAAGTTGAGATAATGATTTATATTACAATAAAGTCATTTGATGGTTGTTTACATTTTGTCTGAAGAAAACAAAAGCCGTAATTTGACTGTCCGTAAGTGCGGACATCATGCATGAAAGGGTTAAAAAACATGTAGTTCTTTAACAAAGAAAGAAAGATAATTGTTGATATAGTGCTATGCTTTCTGCAAAGAGATGTTTATTCATTATTTATGGAAGGAGTCTCCAGTGTCAGCACTACTTACTGGCAGTAGGTTTTCCACCACAGGAAAGTCTTCAGGACAGTGGAGTTTACACTTTCTGTTTATTTTTATTCTTTTACATCTGTTTATTTTTGTCTTGTTAAATCCAAACAGAGAGAGGCTGGTGAGGGAACGACTGTTTACCCAGCAAAAAAAAAAGACGTCTTAGCAAGTATTTCCTGTTATAAGATTATAGACAATAAACAAAATATAAGATTATTAAACCTGTTAGTTTTACACTAATTTCAAGCTTGAGCTAGTCTTGTTCTAATGGTGGATAATTTTAGTCATTTTGAGCAGAAAGAAGCAAAATTATCTGCCAGGAGTGTAAGAAAATCTAAAGCTTAAAATGAGTAGAAATGTTGAAATAGGTCTAATAATCTTATATAGCTGGTTTATTGCAATCTTATATGAAATACTGGATAAATTTCACCATATTCAAGATATTTTCACTTGTCAGTTATAACATACGTGACAACAAGACCTAACCCGTCTAGCAGACGTTCCAAAACATTAACTGTAACTATAAACGGTTAAAAAGTATGACGTTCGATAATAAAGTAAAAATGATAATCGTTGGCAAATTATTGAGGTGTAAGAGGAATAAAACACTTTATTCCGTTATTGGAAAATAATCAGATTCAGGGTGGTGATGTCCCTCTGCTTTGCATCAGGCTGCATCACACTACCTTCTTGTTGATTATTTTCCTATAACAGCACTCTCTGTTATGTTTTGTACATGACTGGTACACCTTTCCCATACGAGTAAACATTCATGTGTGTGTGTGTGTGTGTGTGTGTGTGTGTGTGTGTGTGTGTGTGTGTGTGTGTGATTATGATTTAACACTATAAACACTATATTTTTGGAAATTGGGTTGATCTCATTTAAAAAAGAAGGATAGAATCAAGAATGCACATGAACATTTACATTCAGGAGGTTATATCAGAAGAAGGGGGTGGCACAGTGGCTTAGTGGTTGGCACTGTTGCCTCACAGAGGGGGTTTAATTCCCACCTCTGCCCCGTGTGCGCTGAGAATGCATGCTCTCCGAGTGTTCTGGGGGTTTCCTCTGGGTATTCTGGTTTCCTCCCCCAGACTTTGGGGCAGTCGTGGCCTAATGGTCTGAGAGTCGGACTTGTAACCCGAAGGTGAACCTGAAGGTGGTGGGTTCGAG
>CM074973.1:9902780-9922081 GCA_037577455.1 Pangasius macronema | reverse complement strand
TTACGATCCACCAGTGCGAAGTGTGAATACTTGTAATATTTTCCCTGGTCTTAAGATTTTGTTCAGGAGTGTATTTCTGCTAAGAGAAATCTGGATGTGGAAATGAGGAAATACTGGTTAGGGCAGGGCATACCTTTAAGGTGAGTAATGACATTGTGTTGTTCAACCAATGACGAGACATTCTGTCTGTCATGCCTTCCATCTGTGTCAATTCCAATAGTCATAAGGCAAGCCAAATAGTACATGGCTAGGATGTTGGATTGAAACAATATCAACAAAATCTATCACAGAAAAAAAAAGAATATGACAGGATAAGAAGACAAACCAGCACTGTCACTGTTTCCTACACATCTCAGCATGTAAGTTTACTTACTTACTACAATCTCTGTAATTAGTTGTTTTTCCTATCATATAACCACATGGTTATGATTTTCAAAACTCAATTATTGTATAAAAATGAGACAATATAGCATTTCATAATATTATCTTATTTGTATAATGGGTCATTACATTGAATATACCGTCATTACATTTAATTTACTGTACATATAGTTTCTAATCTATCAGTGTACATTTTCAACTGTTCAGTTGTGTAGTGCTTGAGGGTTCAGTGGATAGCAATATAGTTTGAAGAACATTTTTGTGTTGGTGAGTGGTCCGTGTGTACACATAATGCATGATGTCTGGGTTTGACTCAGCAATGCAGATAAACAGGTTGAGTAACTGGTAAAAATGGAGTTAGAAAGAAATAGAATGCATCCTGAATACAAGAACATGTATATTCAATGTAACTTGTGACATGTAACAGCTAGACCCAATGTAGATTTTTCCAGTTTAGCTGTACCTACACTCACCGGCCACTTTAATAGGAACACCTGTACATCTGCTGATTCATGCAGTTAACCAATTAGCCAATCATATGGCCGCAGTGTAATGCATAAACTCATGCAGATACAGGTGTCAGTGCCAGGTGAAGACTGGAAAAAGACTAGACGACATATTTCCAATCTTCAACTGTCCAATTTTGGTGAACCTGTGCCCACCATGCTTACAATGTTTGTGGTTTTTTGACTTAGTCTACATAGACTGCCTGTCAGCTTGAACCAGTCTGGCCATTCTCCTCACAGAACTGCCACTCATTGGATGTTTATTGTTTTTCGAACCATTATCCATAAACTCTACAGAGTGTTGTGCACAAAAATCCCAGGAAATAAGTTTCTGGCATACGCAACCAGCAACCATGTCACAGTCGAAGTCACTGAGATCACAAAAGGGGGTAAAACTACTAACTACACTTGTAATTGACTTCGAGAACTAGACATAAACTTACTTAAATACGTAAAGTCTGGTGCTGCATGATTGGCTGATTGGACAATTTCATGAAAGAGCAGGGGTACAGATGTTCCTATTAAATTGGCTGGTGAGTGGGTGTTACAGAATTGAAAAAGAAACCTGTGCAATAGTACATTCGCTACAATATCGACATATGTGACTGAGAATAAGAAATTTTCCCTCATCTGTGTGAAATTTTTGCTTTAAAACTAATACATTCAAATGCAATTGTACTGTGTACATTTGTATGCTTAATGAATAGCTTTAAGAAAATGCAATAATTACAGAAATGTCATTATGTCTTCAGGCTTCATTATTAGAGACACTTTCACCATTTGCTAGTTACCATTTGCTAAATTAAATCCTATTCACTGTAACTATCAGTTAGCTTTTGTCTTACAATTCTGCTAAATTCAATATCCTATTGCATGTGTGAGTTTTATAACACCTGAAAAGCAAGTCACTGCTATATTACATTTGTGCCTGGGTGCAGGCTCTATGTTTCCACTAATGTTACAGTTATAATTCAGGTTGTGTCAGAAGTTGTTGTAAAATTTCTCATAATTTTACAGACTATTTGAAGGTGGTAATACATATTGTTTGTTTTCTTTTGATAGCATGTTGAATTCAACTAATGTAACAAGCCTGTGTGATTCACAGGACAGGTTATGCAGTAAGTAGCACAATTTCTTTTCTCACAATCCTTTAGTTAGGTCACAAAATAGTAATGGGCACACGTAATTTGCTATGTTGAGTTCTTGAGTTCTAAGGAAAATGTAGACGGATGTGTAGGATGTTGACAAAGTGGGCATGTTGTCTTTAAAGGGAGCAAAAATTAACCAAAGCCTGGCCGCAATTTAAATATTTCGAGAACCTGATAAACAGAAGATTAGAATATTAGGTAAACATAAATAAAGTAAATAATTGAAAAAAAATTACATTTTGCACAAGCATTATGATTTCATGAACATGATTTAGCATCTCCTGACTATGATAAACAAAATCAAGCACAGAATTTCGTACAACATGAACATCAAAATCTAAAGTTTGTTTTCGAAAATACGTTTATTTTCATGGCCTGTCCAGGGATTCATACAGTTGCCCTATGAAGAAAAAAATCAGCAAGAAATAATTTCAATTAAAATGCGCAATTAAAGCTATAGGATGCTTTATGCAGATTTACAGAAGCTTCATGAAGATGAACATCTTTATTGTGCACATTGTCACAGGTACTGTCCACCAGCTGAACAAACAAAACCTATTGTTTCCTATGCACTGGGTGACCAGGTGAATTTATTCCAATGCTCTGCATATCTGTGATGTTGATAGACATGAACTAGCCCAAAAACTCTAGCTACTTATTTAAGATGCAGTATAGAGAACAACACCAGCACCTCTGGTTGCTTCCGTGTGAGACCACATGTACACCAACTATCCACTTGGGTTATGGTTAGGATTAGGGTTAGGGTTAGCCCTAGCCCTAACCCTAACTCTAACCCTAGCTACAGATCTCCTGCCCTCCAAAGCTGAGTGTATTTTTAAACAATACTACCATCTTTTTTTTAGAATGCCACAGAATTCTTCGGTGTTCATTAGATTTGTTTGTCGGCCTTCTTTTTTTTTAGCATTGCTAGCTATTATTAAGCTTAACAGCTATTAAATTGCAAAATGCAGTTTGCTTCATTCTCTACAAACTTAATGTTTGTTTCCCCTTTCGGTTCACCAGTTCTGCCTGCTGAATCATTTTATCCCTCAGCGTTGTCCCTTCAGCGTATTTCACATCCCCCTCCCTCCTCTTGGCAGGACTGTGGTTACATGCCACTGGCAAGTTAGTTGGATTTATACTAATATGCAGCTCTGGGGGTGGGATGTTTTTTTCTTCCACACAACAGACTCCTCATTCTCTGTAATTTGGGTTGAATTTCTCCCATTTAATTTTTTTCACCATTCACACATTGGCTAACCTAATGAGCCATGCTGCAAGACTCAAGCAGATGGCAATTGACTACACTGGTAGCCAGAAATGATGTGCTTAGTGGCTCTGCACTGATTGGATGGTAGGATTCTATGATACTAGAAAACCCCCTAAACCAAATTCAATCTTTTGTGCAATGCCATTAGCGTTTGCTTTACTAAGATTCACTATGGTCCAATGCAGTGATTTTATTGAGCGCTTTAAAGAGGGTTTGGGGCAGACAACTCACCAGTTCCCAATCTCTGTGGCGTGCATTCCACTTTATATATGGCGGATCATGGTTCGTTACTGCATCATGTGTGGCATGCACTGGTAATATGTTAGTGTTCTATTGCTAGCATTTGTGCAATCACACCAATCCATTGAAGCCAATCCCTCTGTAAGGCAGGTAAATGACATCTCGCTCCTAACATTGAAATATCTCAGCCAGCATGAGGCCACCTCGGGCTCACTGACTAATGGATGGAGTCAAGAGTGGTCACCACAATCACCTAACCCTAACCCTGCATAATCTGCCTTGTGTGCTGGGGTCGATTTTTTGGGCCTGCCACCAAAGACACACTGCATAGAAGAGTGCAGGTTTCAGAATCACCAAAATAGCCATCAAAAGAACCATCTGCATGGCACTTTCAGTCACTGCAACCCAGTCCTATAATTCAGAGCCCACAAGGGTCATGCCATCATTGTGCCCTTTTAGTGATTACCTTCCAAGAACAGGCATTCAAAGGCATTCTGTTTGTCTCTAGTGCCATAACTGTTTTTTCGAGATGAATGAAATTGGCCTTGCCTCATGGTGAACACAAAAAGCACTCTTTAACAAAGAAAAGGCCACACAATACATGTATTCACATGTGAAGCTAGGTTCACTGAGAATGCTAACCAACCTAATGTGTGGGCATTATTATACTTGTCAATTAGATGGGGTATGGTGCCCCATCAGAGAGAGATTCCCTTATAGGCTTTCCTTACAGGCGTGGGAGCAGTGTGCTTCCACATGGGCACAGGGCCATGTGGTCCCTTGTTATAAGATCAGAATATATCAACCAGCCAGAATTGAAGGTCATCTGGCTTTTAAGTTCTTCTTACTGGTTCTGAGACATTGCCACATGTTGGTTCACTCAGACAACAACATGGTGGCAGTTACATCAAACACCAGGGTGGCATGAGGTTGAGCATCTTTTTTGGCATTTCAAGGAATCTCCTCAGATGGCTTTTCTACTGAATGAACTCATCTGCTGGGGCTGTACATTGTTGCAGCCAACAAAGTTTCAGGATGGTAGCCCAGAGCAGGAAGAAGTTTGGCAACGTGGACCTCCTCTCAGTGACAAGTTGCCCAGTGCAGTTCCTCTTAGCAGAGCCAGAGTCCTGACTGTGGACCCAAAGCCCAAGGCCAGCAAGACTTTGCTTTCCACTATTGCTTTAGCTTGTGGCTGGATCACCCTAGTAGAGAGATTTGGCATCCTCAGCAAGGTCACCAGTATTTGTAGGTTTGGCCGTACACTGTGAATCACCAACTGAGGACTGCAACCTAGCAGTACAAGAAAGATTCTTGAATGCAAGAGCCCCTAGCACATGGGTCTTGTATGCCCTAGGGTGGAATCTATTCTGATATTTTGCACGCCATCAGCTGGATCTGGGGCACTGTCTGATTCCCAAAATACTAACTTTTCTCCAGAGAGTGCTTGACAGCAGCAGGTGCCCACCTATGCTAAAAGTATACGTAGCATCCATTTCAGTCATAATCTAGAAATACCTCTCAAGATCATATCACCCAGGTTTGTGAATCAGCAGACTGACTTTGAAAGCCAAGTCATTCTACGAGAAGCATGTCCTCCTTGTGGGGATTATTTAGAGGCACACCACTTCATGACCTTGTTGGAAGATCTTGGCATGAATGAGAGAAAATTGAAAAATAAGATTATTAATGTTTTTTTGAATTTATGACTAGAATCTGGCATATGTACTAAAATATCCAAAGTAATTTGTAAATGTAGGTAAAGAAAAATAAGACTTTTATGTTAGTTACAAAAATTATAGCATAAGAAGGAATTATACAATTAAAAACATACTCAAAACAGTACTTTTAAAATCAGTTTACAAGAAATGAATACATTTTGATATCAATTTTAGTAACGCTTCAACACAAACGTAACATATGCATATATACGGACAGGTGTATATATAGTTTCTGCCTTTGTCACTAAGGACACTGAAACTCATATATAACTTCTGATGTTTGATGTCATCTAGCTAAAATACTTGGCTAGTAAGGAGAGAAATGTGACAAAATTCCTCTCCTGGGATTCCCAATCTCTCTCTCTCTCTCTCTCTCTCTCTCTCTCTCTCTCTCAGTAATACAGGTATACCAACAGGAACTCATAGCGATTCCAGTGCTGCTGCTGGCAGCATTCCTCTGCTTGCTGATAAGTTTGTGTTTTCTGAGGTTTTGCCATAAGACAGAGATCATACAGCATAATTCCCAAAGAAAACACTACAGTAACAGGAGGCAACACGACGTCCCGTAACTACCATACTACTATTTAGAGACTGACATACCAAAACACGTACCTGTAAACCCAAATATATATATTATATACAGTATATATATAAAAATGTGTAAAGGAACAAAACAACAATACTAATAGTCACATTAATAATATTTAAAAAATAAAATAAGAAGTTTATTTTCATTTCCAAAGTATTCACCAAATACCATTTATGATAACAGTCCAAGCGACTGATGTAGAATGATGTAGTTGCTTGTCGATCTGTAGTGCCTGCACTATGCAGTCATTATTTGCCATTTACTTTACCTGAGTTTGTTTTTTAAAAGTGTTGTTTTACCTCGTAATATTTACTCACTCATTTATTAAGTTTACACTCTGGATGGGATGCCAGCTGATCGCAGACCAAGCACACACATTTGCACACACATTCAGAAGCAACTTACCCTGAAGTTGCTTTTGGTAAATGTTTAGTGTTATAAATGTTTTCTGCATTCTACTTGGCTTTCTTGCATTGTCTTTTTTGATTGCTATGTCATTTGTCCAAGGTGCTTTGTTAGAAATGAGCTTAATCTTCACAGTTGCTAAAACATCAAGAACATACATAGTTGTATAATTGCATTAACAGAGTTAGAGGCGATCCTTGGCACACGACTGTATCGGAAGTACTTGTAGTGATCATAACAGTAATTATACGAAGCAAAGTGTTTATATTTAGACAAACTCTTAGCACTACATTCAAGAAAACTGGATAACTGCATGAATGAGCAGGTGTACAAGTGTTCCTATTAAAGTGCTTTTCTAAATACTTTTTTTTTCAGTATCTGTATTACTGTATTAGAATTATCTGTATGTCTCTCTTTTGGTCCTTTATAGCACCTCCAGAGCTGAACCCCTTGGCCTACGAAGTTGTACCTATGACAGTCCAATCACAGAACCACAAGCCCAACAGATTGCCTGCAGAACCGCAGTTGTCCACTCAGAGGCAGCATGGTTCTTTTGAACAAATCACCCAACTGTTCCCGTCTTTCACAGTAAAACCAGACAACACAGTCACTCTCTACCACCGGTGATACCTGGTCTTCGGTCAATAGAATGCTCACGAGTTACCATATTTGCACTGTATTTGTCTCCTATTAAAAATAAAAATTAATTTGTTATGCAGCATATCAATCCTTGTAGGCTGGTTCATGTGCTTTAAAGAAAAAAATGATATCAGTGTCATATAACATGCACCACATGGGACACATAGAAAAAATTATTATTTATCTATTATTAGAGTTTCCATATCATTTTATAATGTATAATTTCTTAGGGGTGAAAAGATATAGAAAAGCATGGCTATGTTAGATACATTTTGACTAGACATATACAACAAACCTAGGAATATTTGTGTATTTTTGTCCAATTTGCACAGTAATGCTCTACTATGAACCATCTATGATGTATGTGAGAACAGATTTTGAATGCAAGAATGAATTTAAGAGAAAGAGTACTGACACTCAAACTTCCAAATATAAACAAGCCCAGTGTCAATCATTTGGGCCAGAGCCTACATTAAATAGCTTTCATAAATTTGAGATTACTGCCAATATACTGTATACATTGCATATTTAAGTCATAATGCCATGACTTAAATGTACAACTACAGTCTGATCAGCTTACCTCTTTTCTCTACGTTATCTACTCCACCGCAGAATCAGCTGATTCAAGGGAGCGCCAGGTCTTCCTGAGCTTTGCCCACTTCCTGTCAGAACTTGGGCCCCATCCATGTCTGCCCAGACTGCTAGGGGTGGTGAGAGAAAGGTCACCCCTAATTATGATATTGGAGCAGCTGGAGAACAGAGATCTTCTAGGATTCTTATGGAGATGCAGACAGGTGTAGTATGATTCTGGATCATTTCTAAGCTAGATGAACAATTAATTACTATATGGCTAAATGTATGTGGACACCTGACCCTCACTGTTGCCACAAAGTTGGAAGCACACAATTGTATAGAATGTCTTTATTTTCTGTAGCATTACAATTTCCTTTCACTGGAACTAAGAGGCTCCAACATGTTCCAGCATGACAATGCCCCTGTGCACAATGCAAGGTTTATGAAGACATGGTTTGCCAAGAACTCGAGTGTCCTGCACAGAGCCCTGACCTCAAGCCCACTGAACACCTTTGGGATGAACTGGAACCCCGACTGCACCCCAGACCTCCTCACCAACATCAGCGCCTGATCTCACTAATGCTCTTGTAGCTGAATGAACAGAAATCCCCACAGCCACGCTCCAACATCTAGTGGAAAGCTTCCCAGAAGAGTGGAGCTAATTACAACAGCACAGGGGGAATAAATCTGGAATGAGATGTTCAACAAGCACATGGGTGAGATGGTCAGGTGTCCACATACTTATGCCATATGGTGTAGCTACAAATGAAATACAATAGAATAGATTATTCGGTTTACATTCTGTAGGTTATAATATTACATTCTCCTGTATGTACAGTTAGATCTGTAAGTATTTGGACAATGACAGAGTTGCTGTGATTTTGCCTTTATACATGACCACAATGGATTTGAAATAAAAACAATCGAGATGTCATCGAAGTGTAGACTTTCAGCTTTATTTTAAGATGCTCCACAAAAATATGGCATTTACCGTTTAGGAGTTACAGCCATTTTCAGCAAAGTGCCTCCATTTTCAGGGCCTCAAAGATATTTGGACAAAGTGACATAATTGTAAATATAACCATAATTTTAATACTTGGATGAAAATCCTTTGCAGNTCTGAGTTTCCTCCCTGGAGATGCTTTGCCAGGCCTTCACTGCAGCCACCTTCAGTTGCTGCATGTTTGTGGGTCTTCCTGCCTTCAGTTCTGTCTTCAGTAAGTGAAACGCATGCTCTAATGGGTTGAGATCAGGCAAGTTAATCTTGATTTCATCAGTCCAAAGAATCTTATTCCAGAACATGGGAGGATTTTTTTTAGATGTTTTCTGGGAAAGTCTAATTTGGCTTTCCTGTTCTTGAACGTCACCAGTGGTTTGCACCTTCTTGTAAACCCTCTGTATTTACATTCATGAAGGAGTCTCATGATTGTAGATTTTGACAATGACATGCTCACCTTCTGTTGATGTTGTGAAGTAGTTCTTCTTCATCAAGGAAACGATTCTGTGATCATCCACTTTAGTTGTCTTCCATGGTCTTCCAAGCCTTTCGATGTTGTTAAGCTCACCAATGCTTTCTTTCTTTTTAATGTATCCAACTGTTGATTTGGCCACACCTAAGGTTTTTGGCTTTTTCAGCCTAATGATGGCCTCCTTCACTTGCATTGAGATCTCCTTGGACATATTGGTAGCTCCAGTCAAGCAGCTACCATAGGGAATGGACCATACCTGGTCAATTAACTTCTTGTCAGTCAATTGTCCAAATACCTAAAAATGGAAGTACTTTGCTTAAAATGGCTGTAATTCCTAAATGGTAAATGCCATATTTTTTTGTGGAACCTCTTAAAATAAAGCTGAAAGTCTACACTTTGATCACATCTTGATTGTTTTATTCCAAATCCACTGTGGTGGTGTATAAAGGCAAAATCACAAAAACTCCATCATTGTCCAAATACTTCTGGACCTAACTGTATTTCCTAATTTTCATCATATTGTGTTTACAACTGGATGTAGTCAAGCTTAACATGTCAAAAAAGCTATAGTAACATTAAGTTTCTTAATTAAGAATACTAAAATATGTTTGTGAAATAGTATGAGGTATTATTGAAAAATTCACTGCTTTCCTCACAGAAAGTCAACCATGTGCTCATCAAGTGCTAACTTTAGCTAAAATGTCCACCCTCCTGCCATGCATCCTCTCCTCACATGGTGGATAAATGTATACTTTCTGCAATTATGTAATCAATGAATCTCACACATCTCACACTACATTTGTCTATGCCTCAAAGAATTCAGGCTGTCATAAAAGCCAGAGGAGGAGCAACAAAGTACTAATTGTGTTTATTTGTTGATGATTCCATATTTTTTTTCCTCCACATTGAGTGATTCCATACTTTTTTCCTCTACTTGATTTGGAAAACTGACATGCCATTAATAAAAAAAATGTCACTGAATTTTTTTGCTGTATGTTTCACAAAGCCAGAATGTTACGCTATTAAACAAAACCCTTTTTTGTGTCATATCTGTGATTTGTTTGTTTGCTATAAAGTAAAAAGGCTGGGGGAACATCCTCTAAGTGTGGTGATTCCATAATTTTTGCCAGGGGTTGTAGAACAGATTAATGGCACACTATCATTTTGTGCAGACTTTGTATAGAACAGAATGTGTAACTGGTGTGAAGTTGGTTAACAGAACACCTATTTTAGATTGTTAGATAGACTTAGACACCTAGTATAGATTTCAAAAAGGTTTTGACAAGTAACTAAGAATTATTGTTGAGAAAAGGACACAAAGTCTCTCTGAAAATGTCAAGAACCTCCACTCTTCTGGAAAGGCTTTCCACTAGAATTTGTAATAATTCTGTGGGGATTTGTGCCCATTCAGCCACAAGTGAATTACTGAGGGAAGGCATTGATGTTCAGCAAGAAGGCCTGGCATGCAGTCAGAGTTCCAGTTCATCCCAAAGGTGTTCATTAGGGTTATATAATAGAATTTTTCCTTTGCAAGTAATAGTCACACTTAGAGGACTTCCAAAATAGTAACACTTAGAGGACTTCCAAAATACATCATGTGTTAAGTATTATATTAATGACAACTTGGAAACTCATAAACTGTCCAGATAAATCTGATTTCACTTTTGTTCAAAATGTAAAGTATAAATAGGTTTATATACAATCATAGAAAAAACGAAGAACATGCTCCGTCAATTCTTCATTTTTTTTTCTTAGCAGGGCCTAAATAACAATTGTTAAAAACAAACAAACTCAGGTGACACAAAAAAAAAAAACCACTACAGATTTCAATATATAGTCATTCAGAAAGCATATGGTAAAAATAAGTACACCCTTCCTACTTTCACAGTTATTAAGAGAGTATGTAGAAGCCAGGTGTTACTAATGAAAATGCCCAAGATTAGTTAATCATCAAAACGTGTAACTACCTCTGAAAAAAAAGAAGAACTTTTGGCAGTTTGGAGCTCTGGAACATTCACGTGTCTACATCATGCCATGAGGAAAGGATGACTGTGGTGATCAGCAACTGTTGCTGCTGATCAAACTGTGAAGGGTTATAAGGCCATCTCCAAATAATTTTAAATTCACCACTGTAGGCTTATAAGCGAACAGGCAGCAAGGAAATAATAAAACCATGAGCCCCACTCACAGACTTTGTGTAGCCAGGTTAATTATAGCTTGTTTTACTTACTGCTGGATTTCAACTGTCCTGTGAACAATCGACAAGTGCAAGGACATCCCTGACCAGAGGATGAACCCTCTCAGCCAAGAGGAACCTCTGTCAAGCTCATTGATTTAGGCCATTGGCCAAGACCAGATGGCTCACCCAAAAGGATGGTAAAGCTGATAACTTCAGGAAAAAGGGGGGTGACTCACCCAAGGACCCTCATGGAAAGTTCACCACCATTCACAAATTCCACAGAACCCAGCTTTAAGAGACTGCATCAAGTTACATTACATCTCCTAAAAGGGCAATGACTCTTAAAATGATGCAACATGGTTTGCAAACATGTTGTCTTTTAATGTCATGCCTTATTTGTATCTAGCTTGTAGTCACAAGGTTCCATTATTAATTTCATTACTTAACCTTGAGTGGAGCAAGCACTTTGGGGTCAGCCCAACTGGAAAGGGTTAAAACCGCCTCTCACAAAGGAAACTCCATGAGAGTCTCGTTTAACAACTCTGAGTCTCCCCACAAAGAGCTCCATGAGTTTCTGCCAACATCTTCAGGGAGTCTCTTAACAACTCGCAGTGTCTTCAGCCAACATCTCAAGAGAGTCTCTTCCAACAACAACTCGAGGGAGTGCTAGCCCATTAACAACTGGGAGTCTCTTTCAATGGCTCCAGGAGCTCTCTTTCATCAACATCTGCAGGAGTCTCTTCCAACGAGTCACCAGGAGTTCTCATCAACCAAGGGCTTCAGAAGTTCAGGAGATCACACTTGCTTTGAGCCTCTGCCAAGTCTGTAACAACCGGTTCCTGTGAAGACTCCACACTACAGTCATCACACTGCCAAAGAGCTGCCGCCATGCTCATCAAGCGCCCTTCCTTCAATCCGCCTATGAGACTTGACTGGTGCACACCTCACTCCATTTATCATCCTGATTGGTCTTCCGAGACAGCACTCAAAAGCAACCAGACCACTGACCCTGTCCAAAAAGACAATGTAAACGCAAGTACAGTACCTCCAGATTATGGTGCATTTTATACAACATATAAAGCCGTTCTAAATGAAGCGAAGGTTAAATTAATAAGTTGGTGGTTCTCTCAGGTCATCGTCTGAGAAATAGCATACAGTGCTAGAAACTTGGTGTTTCATTCACTTTCTGTCACTCTGTCTTGTGTCTTTGTGCTCTGCCTTAAGCTGCCAAACTTGTTACTGTGCTCTTAATGTAGTGTTTTACTATATTTAGGATATTATTGCTGGTGGCCATGGATGTAATACCCCATGCACAATTAATAAATACACTAACTTGCAGGCAGATTAAACTAAACAGCTAATTTCCTACACCATTCTACAGTGAGAAGGATTGTTTACAAAATGTAGGGACTTCAAGACAGTTGCCAATCTTTCCAGGCGTGGCCATCCCAGCAAATCCAGTCCAAGGAGAGACTGTTTAATATTCAGACATATAAACAAAAATTCAAGATCTACATCATATGACCTATAGGCCTCTGTAAGCACATTATATGTTTATGTTCATGACAGCACCATCAGTACATAACTGACCAAGTATGGCTTTCAGGGAAGGGTGGCTAGGAAAATGTCCCTTTTCTCCAAAAAGAATATGGCAACGTAACTTACGTTTGCAAAACTGCAATAATATATTTTGGACTGATGAGACCAAGGTGGAGATGTTTGGTCATCATGCACAGCACTATGTTTGGTGAAAACCAAACACAGCGTATTACTACAAACACCTTATACCAACTGTCACGCATGGTGGAGGAGGGGTGATTTGGGCTTGTTTTGCAACCACAGGACCTGTGTAATTTGCAGTCATTGAGACAATAATGAGCTACACTTTATACCAGGATATTCTTGAGAAAAACATGTCTGTCCAGCAGCTTAAGCTGGGCCGAAATTGGGTCATGCAACAGGACAATTATCCCAAGGGCAACATCAAATCAATATCTGAATGGCTAAAAAAGAAAAAACTAAAGTGTTGGAATTGCCAAGTCAAAGTCCAGACCTCAACCCCACTGAGATGTTTTGGCGAGATCTTAAAGAGATCTGTGCATAAACAAATGCCCTCAGACATCAATGAACTGAAGCAATTTTGGAAAGAAGTGTGAGAGACTGATAAACACCTACAGAAAATGCTTACTTCAAGTTATTGTTGCTAAAGGTGGTTCTACATGTTACTGAATTATTGGGTGTACTTATTTTTCCCCCCACCTGGTTTCTGAAGATTGGTTTACTTTTTAGTGAAAAAAATTACTACATACTGAAAACCTGAGGTTATTTGTTTGTTTATAGAAGTTGGTGAGGATCTCACAAGTGTTATTTAGGCCCTGATAAATAAAAAACTAGAATTAAGGAGGATGTACTTTATTTTTCCCATGACTGTAATCTGTCATCATTGATCAAAAATTAAATAAAAAGGAGAGAAAAAAAACACATAATGACTTGCTTGCCAAAAGGCTCTCTGCATTCTGTTGGTCTGCAGAAAACAAGGCAAATGTTTGACTTGAATGACAAATGTTCGATTTGGAGGGAAAAGAGGTCACAGGTATTAATCAGTTATTTCTATCCCTACAATAAAACTCTGTGGTGACAGCATCGTGTCGTGGGGATGTTTTTCAGTAGCAGGGACTGGGAGGCTTATTTGAATTGAGGGGAAGAACAAAGTACAGATGTCCCTGAGGAACATTTGCTAAAAGCACTGAGGAGCTCAAATTGGGGCTAAAGGTTGACAGAGCCAAGAGGAATACGAGAAGATCATAAAATCCAAGTGTGTTAAGCTTGTATCATCATACCCAATAAAGCATAAAGCTTTAATAGTTGCCAGACAGATTCAACAAAGTAATAAGGTTTTTGTCTCTTGACGCAGTAGCAGAAGTACTATATTACAGGTTTCTAATTTTTAAATAAATTTAAAACATGTTCTAAAAACCTGTTTATGCTATTTCATCATGGATTTTTTTTTGTGAGAAAACATTTCTGAAAACAGCTGTAGTGTAAGACTGTAGAAAACTGTAGCAAATGTCTGAATACATTCTGTATGCAGTATTTTTTTTTTAATGAATAATTAAATAAATCATTACTACTATTAAGACACTGGAACTGCACAATTAACATACAAATTTCATAGTAAACAGTAAATGAATGCATACCTGGCAG
Source organism: Pangasius macronema (assembly GCA_037577455.1). Lineage (NCBI taxonomy): Eukaryota > Metazoa > Chordata > Actinopteri > Siluriformes > Pangasiidae > Pangasius > Pangasius macronema. The sequence goes on along the minus strand of CM074973.1, from coordinate 9,907,760 downwards.
GGCAAAGATGAGCTTCCGTGTGCCATCGATGTCTAAGGTGGCAAATGTAGTGGGAAGACTAAAAAGAATGGGAAAGAGGGTATAACCTATAAATGGCATTTGACTAGCTTCTTTGACTCTTGTCATTGTAGGTTGTTTGCTTTGCCCTGTTCTCACCCTGGCTTCATAAACACCCGACCAAAATGGATTTGGGCATGGAGGTCAATGTCCAGAACCTGCTTCAAGTAGTCCTGATATAGAAAGATAAAACACGAAAAAATAGATACATAATTGATATTGATAATTATCATTAAGCTCACTACTTGTGCTTCATATCTGTATGCAATATTTGAGTACATTTACTGTGCAATATTCTTATTAATTACTAACACAAGCCATAATCTCATCACTTACTATTAAATTCGTATCTAGTGTCACTATGACAATTGTGTTTTTAGTATTAGTTACATGGCAGTCAGTCACTTTCTGTGTATGAAGAGTTTTTAAATTCTCTGGCCCAGTCCACATGTATACAGATATTTTTGAAAATATTTTTTCCTCTGCATTTCAGCTTCTGTCTGGCTGTGTTTTGGTGTTCATTGTTTGGTCCCACAGCTTCACAAACCGCCCTCCAGGGTGGAGAATTTTTATAACGTCAATTTTCATTGTTTTTGTGTGGATGCTTGGAAATGCTGACAAATGCTTGAAAATGCTTGTGCCCATCACAGTTTTTCGCAGTTATGAATGTGCTAAGACACTATTTATCATGGCTGCTGATCTGTTTGTTATTTTGTACTCTTTAATTTCTTATTTGATAGTGTGTTTTTAATGTAATTTGCTTTGGTTTTCAGCCTCACGTAGAATTTAAAAATTTAATCTGTGCTGTACTTCTCCTGAATCCACATTCCAGCAGTATAAACTGGACTGTGAAAGAAGATTTCACATTACACAATGATTCTTTCCAGTCATTGTTCTACAGTCATTCCACTTCATCATCCTGCCACGTATATGAATCCAAGTGTTTGTCATTTTTTGTTTTTAAACTTTTGGCCAACGGCGACCCTGACCAGGATAAAGCAGTTATTGAAGATGAATGAGCTTTTGACCATGCTCGCATTTTTATTTTTTATATCCCCCGGGACTGCGCGATCGAGCTGCTACCCAACGCAATGCCGCCGAAGTGTAAGGTTTACCCCCTTTCTCTCCCCGAGACCAAGGCTATGGAGGAATATGTCAAAGAGGCCCTAGCAATGGGCTACATCTGACCCTCCACTTCTCCTGCGGCAGCAGGGTTCTTCTTCGTTGAAAAAAATGATGGAGGCCTACAACCTTGCATTGACTACCGAGGTCTGAATGCGTTGACGGTCCAATACCCCTACCCTCTTCCACTGGTACCAGCAGCCTTGGAACAGCTTAGGGAGGCTCGAATATTTACAAAACTGGACCTGCGCAGTGCATACAATTTAATAAGGATCAGAGAGGGGGACGAGTGGAAGACGGCGTTCCACACCACCAGGTGGCACTATGAATACCTTGTGATGCCATATGGACTTACTAATGCCCCAGCAGTATTTCAGTCATCCATTAACGAGATCTTCAGGGATATACTTCATCGCTATGTCATCGCATATATTGACGACATTCTTATCTACTCATCCACATATAACAAACATATCCACCACGTCCGAACAGTCCTCAACCGGCTGCTGAAACATCTATATTATACATCAAGGGCGCTAAATGCGAATTCCACCGAGACTCCATGACCTTTCTGGGTTACGTCATCTCGAAGGAGGGGGTGGAGATGGACGCCGGAAAAGTCAAGGCGGTCGCGGACTGGCCCGAACCCACCACAATCAAGGAATTACAGAGGTTTCTGGGGTTCGCAAATTTCTACCGACGATTTCTACCCGATCTGCCTTCAACCAGCTAAAGTCAAGTTTCACTACAGCACTGATCCAGAGGCACCCAGACCCCAGCCTGCTCTTCATCGTTGAGGTGGATGCCTCCAGCTGTGGAATTGGGGCCGTACTATCACAACGCCAGGGAAACCCAGAGAAAGTTCACCCATGTGCCTACTTTTCATGTAAACTAACCCCAGACGAAGCTAATTATGATGTCGGCAATCGGGAGCTCCTTTCCATTAAGGAAGCATTGGTAGAGTGGCGACATTGGCTGGAAGGAGTATGCCACCCATTCTTAGTACTGACGGATCACCGCAATCTGGAATATCTACGCAACGCCAAGAGACTGAACCCATGACAGGCTCGTTGGGTGCTATTCTTCACCCGGTTCCGGTTTTCGGTCACATATTGACCAGGCACGAAGAACGGCAAGGCTGATGCTCTATCCCGGCGTCATGACCCCATAAACTCGCCTAGCAGCCCAGAGCCGATACTACCTCCTACCACGGTACTCACAGCGATCAGGTGGGACATCATTGAGGAGATCCAGCGGGCCCAGGTCAATGAACCCCCACCACTTCCCTGTCCCTCCACAAAACTCTTCGTACCCACCTCCCTACATTCAAGAGTTATGCAATGGGTGCACGAGGCGCCCAGCTCCGGCCACCCAGGTATTCGGCGCACCACAGCCCTGATTCGCAACCAATTTTGGTGGCCCACTCTGACACAAGATGTAGAGGAATATGTAGGCACCTGCAGCACCTGTGCGCAATCCCGGACCAGCCGCCAGCTCCCCATGGGTTTGTTAGAACCTCTGCCCATTCCAAAGCGTCCTTGGTCACACATAGCCATAGACTTTGTTACTGACCTCCCTAGTTCGGCAGGATACACCACGATCTTAGTAACCATTGACCGATTCTCTAAGGCCTGCCGACTGGTCCCTCTCAAAGGCCTACCCACAGCCATGGAAACAGCTACGACTGTTTCATCACATTTTACGGACCTATGGCATTCCTGAGTACATCGTGTCCGATCGGGGCCTTTTGCATCCAGTTAGGGGCCAACATAAGCCTCAGTTCGGGATACCACCCACAGTCTAACGGACAGACCGAGCGTCAACCCCCTCTGTTCCCTTGGTCAGGAGAACCTTCTGACATCCCTGCTGTAGACGACTGGATCCGCCACAGCCAGGAGGTATGGGAAAGCGCCCATGTCCGCCTGCAACAAGCCGTACGACGTCAAAGGATACAGGCAGACTGTAACTGATTCATCGGCCCCATCCGCATCATCCGGCAAGTGAACCCGGTGACTTACTAATTGCAACTCCCTGCCTCATACCGAATCTCCCCCACTTTCCACATGTCTCTGCTCAAACCAGCACTGCCCCGCCTGGACGATTCTACTACGGTGAATGATCCGCCACCACTGCTGGATATTGATGGGGTTCCAGCCTATAGGGTGAGCTCGCTCCTCAACTCTGGCCGCCATGGCAGCCGTTTACAGTATCTGGTGGACTGGGAGGGATACGGACCTGAGGAACGATCTTGGGTTAACGCAGATGACATCCTGGACCCATCCTGGAGTTCCATCGCCTCCACCCTAACCGGCCTGCTCCTCGTTCCCGGGGCCACCCACGTCATAGAACACCAGGAGGTGTTCCTAGAGGGGGGGGCTCTGTAACATCACCACCGACACCTGCCCGCCAGACGGAGCCCTCACCTGAGTTTTGACGCCACCCACGAGAAACACTTCTGGGACTTTTTGGGATATTTAAGTAGCGCGTTCACCACAGTTAGACACAAAGTATTGTTTTTGGACACTACCAAGCCTTTTCATTGCCGTTTGTGTATTTGATTGCCTTTTTGTGTTTGACCCTGTTTTTCCCTTTTGGATTACTGCCTTTTGCCTCACGTTTTGGATTATATGCTCTCGCGGACTGACTTCCTGGTTTTCTTGGACTTTGCTCTAGTTATCGGTTTTGTGTTTCTGTCTGCCGATTTGGATTTGTCTGCTATTTTTACTCTGCTTATGGATCCTACACACCCCGCCTCCGGCAAGGCATTACAGATTTGAGAGAACACAAAAGCTATTCCCAAACACACAGTAATGAATCAACTGTGCCGAAAAACTTCTGCTCACAAGTGTACTTTGTGTTTAATTCAGCTCAGCAGTGACACATGCTTGTGCTATTACTCATTCACAGGCTACATTCTCTCGCCATACTCTTGCATACTCATGATTCAAGTTTAATTTTGAGACTTTGGGGATGGGAATAAGATGCATGTTCCTACAGCTGTGAAACATGGACAGGATTCTATTTATTTATTTATTTATTTAAATGAAGGGGTAAAAATTAGTTTTTCAAAATTATCTGTATATGTGTGGAGGGGGCCTCAGTGTGTGATTTCTGATAAGGAAGAATGGCTGTTATATTGGACAACTGTAATTGCTGTAATGTTGGAAATAAAGTTTGGCATTTGGCATAAAATGAAACAAAGTTAATTGATAGGTGCTGTTTTTTTAAGGAGTTTATATTACCCTTATAGTACCCTGGAATCAGTTGGCATGTATTTGTTGTATTCATCACATAACTGTGCTAATACGTGAGTTTGTCTTTGTACAGGTACTGCAAACATAACATAACTGATCTAGAAACAATATACATCTTCACACATATACACTCCTGATCAAAATCTTAAGACCAGGGAAAATATTACAAGTATTCACACTACGCACTGCTGGGTCGTAACCAGATTGTAAGTACTTCTTCAAAATGCCAAAAGAAGAAACAAAAGCAAAAGACAAAAAATAGAGAGTAGGCATTTTATTGAAAAACATTTTATTAAACTGCGTTTAAACTCAAACAGGCCGGTTACCAGCTGATCAAAAGTTTAAGACCATAGCCATTAAAAGTTAAAATTTGTGCAAAAATATGGCTTTAATGTCATTGTTCTTCAGACAGTCACACTGTCATGATCTCCTGATGGCAAAAACAAAAAGCCTTTCTGTTTTTGAACGTGGCAGTAAGACAGTCATTTTAAATTTCTTAAAAGATCCTGAGAGTTATGGGACAAAAAAATCAAGTGGTAGACCCAAA
>CM074973.1:9875592-9893668 GCA_037577455.1 Pangasius macronema | reverse complement strand
AACTGACTGCTCGGATGCCTAGAGTATGTAGAGCTGTAATAGCTGCTAATGGGGATTTCTTTGATGAATCCAAAATTGTTTACACATCCAGCAATGTGTAAAGTGAGAATTCACTGTACTGATGTTGCAAGCAATGACCACAACATCTGCTCCTCTGTAAAGAACGCATACTCAGAGGCGAATTTATTGACATCTCTGTTAAATACAGCAGGAAAAGCGCTTCTGCTTTGTGTTGTGTCTACGAGCACTCTTACCATGATAGAATCAGTGTAACACACGCACCTGAGTGGTTTATTGCTTTCATAAAATGGTGACAAAAATAATTTGATAAAACGATCCAACGTTCAAAATCATATATTTGTATAATAATGTTCAATTCAGTTTTATTTGTATAGAGCTTTTAACAACGGACATTGGACATTGGACATAAAGCGGCTTTACAGAAATAACTACATTCAAGTTAATTTAAACCAAAATAAATTGTAAATATGTGAATTTATCCCTAATGAGCAAGTCAGAGCAACAGTGGTGAGGAAAAACTCCCTGAGACGATATGAGGAAGAAACCTTGAGAGGAACCAGGCTCAAATAATTGAGATAACAATGGCATAAATGTACTGGTTATATTAGTTTAAAACCTGGTGCATTAATTCAGAATTTAGTTATCGTGATGCGAGGTTGGACAGGATTAGGAACGAGTACATCAGAGGGACAGCTCATGTTGGACGTTTGGGGGACAAAGTTAGGGANGCAAGTGTTGAGGATGCAGAAGATAGGGATAGGTGGAGAGTGACGATTCGCTGTGGAGACCCCTGAAGGGAAAAGCCGAAAGAGGAAGAAGAAGAAGAAGAAGAAGAAGAAGAAGTTATTGTGATACGGTCACATCACAGGTGTGCTTGTACTGAAGAGTTGAGAAATTTTTGCAGAATTTTGGTGTTTCTGTGCTCCACTTGGATACCTTTGTTTTATTTTCAGCACGTAGAAAAGCACACTGAAGACTCTCCTTCCCCTCATTGTAGTCTTGCTTGATTGTCATGCTCTTACCTGGATGGACTGGTCCATTGCAGCAGTGACTGCGAGGTAAGGCTTCATTAATATTATGGAAAATAATCTATAGCAAATAACAGCCATTTCCATTTCGGAATAGGTTAACATCAACACATATATGATATGTAATTTGTATTTTTTTTATTGGGCCCTTGACTCATGAGGCCATAGGCAGCTGCCTACCTTTGCCTAGTGCACATACTCATATGAAATAGGTGTTTCTGAATAAATTTGTGTCACACAAGGCAAAAAGACAAAGCGACAAGAGGTTTGCTTCATGATATAAACTGAAATGTCTGGGTTAAACAAATTATTATACTTCTTGTTTGTCTGAATTGCCTGCTGCTGTTGGTATAAGAGCTTGTTTGGCTCGTTCGGCTGCAACTTTACCCTCGGGAATTAATTACGAGACTCGTCACGGTGAAAGTCTCATTTCGGAATGCCACTATATAAAAGCAGCAAGACAAATCTGCAACCCATTCTCTGTCCAATTCTTAGTAACGTCCCAGATGTATGGTCAATCTAAGCCAACACATCTGTATTTCACTGAGAAAGTCATCACTGATTTAGAAGAATTTCTTAGAAATGCCTTGGATAGGAAACAAATCAGAGGCTGTATTTACACCATTAGTGACATTTAAGTGGAATTAAAAAGTTCCTACATAAGAATTTCTTTTTCAAACCTCTTCACGGGAACTGCTGAGAGGAAATTTTTCTTTAGAAATCATACAAAGTGGGAGGCTGGAGTTGATGCAGTTGATATGGATGATGGCATGTTTCATACATGACAACATTAAGTGGCTGACAAATTCTCAGCATAGTCTATACATGTGTGTCAATGACAGGATCTGTATTTTAATGCACATTTTTTTAAAATTTCATTTCATTGTGCAGTCGGGTTTCATGTACGAGTTTACCAGGCAGACCTCTACATCAGCCAATCACTGTCATCCAACAATGACTGAACTGCTAATAGCAGTCTGGAAAAAGGGCATTTATTGTTTGATGTAAAACATGACTCACAGATGATATTTGCAGTTCATTTCCACTGCATTACAGCAGTTTTCACATGGCCAAATATCAGAGTGTTGTACGGGATAAACTTTGATCTCCGGTGGTATTTAAGTAAGATGACTGCCTTTGATCGCTTACAACTCCACAATCACTGAAATACTACCACAGTTGACACAATACCTTGTTAATGCTTGTTGTCATTAAATATAGCAAACACCATTGATTGCACCATTAAATTGCTCACAGCAGCTGTTTAGGATTGTTTGCGATCCAATCATACTGACTTCGGAGAACCCTTAAGTTTTCACAGCTAGCAGTGCTAAAATACTTTCTGAATTACTGAACATTCGGATTGTCACATCCATTTTAACAGTTTCTCCACAATCCAGTTAGAAGCTTCTTTTAAAATTACGGTCTCAGACATGTAATGTGTGATCTGTGTGTCTGCAGAACATAGCAGTAATCTGGATGCCATGGCTCAGATCACNCACATGGATTAGTGGGAGCGTGAACAGATGACCTTACACTTTACATGCATTAATGACACATTTCACTCTGAAATAGAAAAACATCAGGAGAATGAGCCCATTGTGTGTTCCCCATTCATCAGCTTCCACTGTACATGAAAAAGCAATTTTAAATTTATTCCATGCTCCAGGCCTGCTTAGATGTAATGATTGAGTGGATCAAGGGAGACAAAAGGGTATGTCAGGGCTGCTGAGGCTTCTGTTTCTCAGGAAGTTTATTCCAAACTGCTGTGCAAGGAGGCAAAGGGAGACATTGACAGGTTTAAGGCAACTGAAATGCACCAGTTTGCTATATACAGTTATATGCTTTAAAGAGAATCCTTCCCAATGAATTAGATATCAGTTGCATGCATTCATGGTTGCTATGGGCCCAAACATAATGGAAGAACTCAGCGACAAAAACAGTGAGCTAATGATCTACACTATATGGCCAAAGGTTTGTAGATACCTGATCATCACACCCATATGTGGTTCTTCTCCAAACTGTTGCCATAAAGTTGGAAGCACGGAATTGTACAAAATGTCTTTGCATGCTGTAGCATTACAGTTTCCCTTCACTTGAACTAAGACGCCCAAACCTGTTCCAGCATGATGATGCCCCTGTGCACAAAGCGAGCTCCATGAAGACATCGTTCAGCAAGAATGGAGTGGAAGAACTCAAGTGTCCGGCACAGAGCCCTGGCCTTGTTCACACAGGCCTCGGTGAACGGGAATGCCGAAATCCCCACGGACACGCTCCAGAATTTAGTGGAAAGCCTTCCCAGAAGAGTGGAGGTTATTATAACAGCACTGGGGGGACTAAATCTGGAATAGGATGTTTTCAAAGTAGTAGTTGCTCATATACACAAGCCCTCCAGAAATGTCAGCTCTTGGCTGAAACTGAGGACCATTCCAGAGGAACAATAAAATAGGGTGGACCAGAAGCAGCTTGTGACCGTAGATTGTGATGAGGCAGGATGGCGTTAATAAAGACATAACCTCAAACTAAATTAAATCAACAGGCTATCACACTTGACAAATTGTATAGGCTACTACTTAGTGGATTTTTAGACTGATTTTTAAAGTAATAATAGGCAGCTCGGAGTCAACAAGACTTGAATTAAAGTAACCCTAACTCTAACTCTAACCCTAAACCCTAACCCTAACCCTAACCCTAAACCCTGACCCTGATCCTGATCCTAACCCTAACCCTACTAACTAAACTAAATATGTACACCAATTTTCTGCAACCAAACAACAAGATATAGTCTGGGCTAAAAGTCAGCACCCCCACTACAGACAACAAAAAAAACAATCAATAAAATTCCCTTAGTTGATCTCAGTACAGTGCATAACACTGCCACCTTACTGTTTAATTTGCCTCATTTGTAAAGAAATTTAGCTATTTTTGTCAATCACAGCTTTATTGAAATCCAATGTTATAATTTTATAAGCAATTGGTGCAATTATGATGGTTTCTGTTTGCTCATAATTGGGCTCCAAAGACAACCAAGCAAGATAACAGATGAGATAACAGTGAACTTGCTAATCACATCCTTTCTAATCAGGGAAAGGATTGAAAATAATGGACTAAAAGGATGTCTGGGCTCATTTTGATAACTTACATTTACATAGATTTAAAAAAAAAAAAAAGAAAGAAAAGAAATCTAGCAGCGTTTGGTACATGACGTGTATCCGTCAGCATTGTCAGTGCGTGAAAGACAAACGCACAAGGCGTAATATCATGAACTATCCTGTCCACTGCTCCTTCCTGCTCACGTTCATAAAGCGAGCAAAGTGATTCCAGCCCTAATGAGCCTCTGTTCGCGCTTGCTGTAGTTCCATTTGCATTACATTTACATTTAAGACATTTGGCAGACGTCCTTATCCAGAGTGACTTACAAAAGTGTGTTTTTTTGTCCATTTTTTGACCTAGGTGCAATAATAAGTCTCTGTTTAGCTAAACCTAGAAAGATGACCAACTCAGTGGAACGTCTGTCAAATAGCAGCATCTTTTAAAAACTGTTGGTTAATCAAAAGATGTGAAGAGCATTTATAATGGAATGTAAAACGCATGTGGTTGTGATTTGTGAAGGACTTCATGAAAACTGATTCACTGCTACTGCATATGAAAGGTTGGGTTGTGCCCCTGTGGATGAGCTACCACTGCGGTGGACAAAAAATAATAAGGCTTCTTCAGGATTCAGGATAAAGAATCAGAAATTACAGGTGAGGTAGATATCACAAGTCAACAGGAACTGTTTAAGACTCCCCATTATGCCACTGTGGTGTGTGTGTGTGTGTGTGCAATGAGATATCTGGAGTGAGGAAGGAAACACAAGTGAACAAGAATACCACTATGGGCCTCCTCAGTGTGTCATTGTGGTATGAAGGCATCCTCTCACATCCATATTACTTACAGTGTGTGTGTGTGTATGTATGTGTGTGTGTGTGTGTGTGTGTGTGTGTGTGTGTGTGTTGGGGGAGGGGGGGGGTGAGTGTGTGAGCGATGAGATATCTGATGGTAAGAGTGAGGACGGAAACACAAGTGAACAAGAATACCTCTATGAGCCCCCTCAATGTGTCACTATGGTATGATGGCATCCTCTCACATCCGTATTACTTACTGTGTGTGTGTGTGTGTGTGTGTGTGTGTGTGCAAAAAATGTCATTTAGATATCATTTAGATATCTTTCAGGACTGAGGGTGGGAAAGGGAGCACAAACTAACAAGAAATGGGACTCCTCATTGTGTTACTATAAGATGGTACCCTTTCCAAATCTTTTAAAACACACACCATTAATAACTAGCTGAATTGCAAATTTATCTGTTTCATTTGTTTTGAATGTCTCAAGTGAATATGCCTTAAAGAGGTTGTTAAATGATTAAATAAAAACACAATTAAACAATAAAATTAAAAAAATTGCCACATTAGACCTGGTTTAAACCCTGTTACAAGCTCCAAGGGCAAGTAAGTCTCTATGTACTATTATAACTATTTGAATAATTTATGGCTTTAAAATTGTGGCTCTAACCTCTAAAATATGATTAAACTCAACAGCAGTAACTGGAGATTTTGTGCATGCGACTCTAACACCTTATAACATAAGATCTCAGTTAGATATGTAAGAAAGATAGGAGCAAGACAGTGGAAGTATTGATGCTGTGTATGCAGTACTGTAACATATAAATGAATATGTGTAATAAACACTCTCCACAATCGAGCAACGCAAAAATAAACAAAACATTTCCATGTACAGTGCCATTATGTGTGCTCGAAAAGAACATTCAGAATAAATAATTCTGAAAATAATTACTGCCTCTCATTCTAAGCATATTGTGTTCACTCTGTAGACGGTTGCTGCTGTGGAAACCAGAGAGGAACGAGGCAGTTGAAAAAGTGCCTCGTGCTAAATATATCCAAATACCAAAATAAATGAAGAGGAATCGATGTTAACAATTCTTTGCTTATGCCTTGAGATACACAACAACGTTTGCAATTGGGGATCTATTGGACTTGGTCAATCTTCACTGTCTTCACTGACGTCCCATTAAGCCTATACAAATTTATAAAATCTTATGATGACAGTTGCGTGACCCAAATGGGGAAAAAATGCTAGTTTGGAAACAATAGGCTGGAAACAATGTGCAAGAATTTGGTCTGCATATGTGATTCTGTGACTGCTTGTAACATTCATAATATAACACAATCCAGAGGAAAGCATGGATGAAACTGGTGTTATGCAAAAGAGGAAGTTGTTGAGAAGGCCAGCAGGTGTATATGTCAACACAGATCTTAGAGCTATACTGTAATGAATGACTCTCACCACAAAATGTTACATTAGATGAAGTAACTTTAGTGCACTGACATGTGGTACAAAGCAGCACATTGGCGGCCCTCACTCAGTGTTTCTCTTAGCAATTCGCTCTTGCATGTAGGGATCTCTTCTTGTGCTAATGAGTGCTCTTAACGTGACATTACAACATGGCGTTCCTGACCTCATGGAACTTACCGGAGTTTTCTGTGCATGTGACTCACTTTCTTTATATGGATACTCTAAAGATGTGTACTTCCATAAAACCTTGCTTCAGTGAGTGTAGACCAGTAGCTAAGAGCTGCTGCTGTAATCATAATGACTTTACAGTGTTTTTTTCCTCACAATATTCACAATATTCTCATAGTGAACATCCTTTCATCACATTTAATACTGTTTGACTGGAAAAAAAAATTGCTGTAGAAGGATATTGGTCTATGGCCCTTCTATTCGGTGTCACCCAGAAGAGGACGGGTTCTCTTTTCTTTTTCCTCTCAAGGTTTCTTACATCATCTCAGGGAGTTTTTTCTTGCCACTGTTGCCTCTGGCTTGCTTATTAGGGATCTAAATCTATAGGGAGTCTGAAAAAGCAGGAACCAATGAAAGTAAAACCACATACTTACTTTTGTATTTATTGCTTACAACATATGCTCTACATGTTCACTACTCATTTTCTCAGGCACGGTATCATGTGTTTGTGGATTTTGCTCAGCATATTCGCATATATTGGTTCCTGATTTTCATATATACAGAGTTCTGTAAAGCTGCTTGGTGACAATATCTATTATTAAAAATGTGATACAACAAATATTGAATTGAAATTAATGCTTTGTTTGCTCATGCCTATATGCTTGATGTATGTTTACTTGGGGTTTGTAGCAACTTATGACACTGTAGTTTGACTCAATGTACCACCAAGAGTCCTGATATTTGGGAAAAGAGAGTGAAAAAGTAAACAAACTGTTCATATAAGCAAAGCCTCTAGTTAATATAGTTAACAAGACCAAAATGGTCCATTGTCAGGTACTGGAGTCGGAAGTATATGCAAGTGCAGATGACTATTTAAGTGCAATGCAAAAAAAACAAACTCTAACAACATGAACAAGAATTAGTCAAGCATGGAAACACACACGAACATAACGTGAACATGACAAATGTTGGGTAAAGTGTCAGAACTTAAATACTAAAGCTCATTAAGATTGAACGTGACTCAGATTCATGTGATCTCATGTGATGGGCAACGTAGTCCGGCGCTGCATTCGGCCCTGACATGACATCAGCATTCAAACGTATTACAAATTTTCAGACACTTTCTCATGTTTTACAGTTATCCCTTCCTTAGTGGTAAAACCTTTTTAGTTCAAGCAACATACTGTACTTGCTGCTGAATGATAGCCTTAGATTGTGTAATACGAACAAGGCAGAAGTGCTGCTGTCAGCATTTGTTGACTATATTGAGAGGTTATATGAAAGATTAAAGACTCAGCAGAAACGTGAGACCATTTTATGCTGCTGTAAGTGTAAAAAAAGTACAACAAGTAAAACACTTTAGAAAATGAAATCATTCTTATAAAACAAGGGTCAGGAGCATTAATGACTAATTGATCATTAGTTGACATTAGACAAAACTGTAGCTTAGAATATGCAATCATTGATTCTGTGAATTGTGGTGGTTGTCAGATTGTAAAGGAAAAAAACAGGAGTGACTGTATCTGGTTTGCTTAAATGTCATTTATCACTGTGCAGCTTACTGTTTAAAACAATTGTCAAATTTTCCAGAAAGTCACAGTACTGTATCATGTAATATTTGTATCATGTAAGTACTGACATCATTTAGCAACCATACCTGTTTTTTTTTTTTATCCAGCATTGCCAACTAAGCACCTTTGTCACTAGATTTGTCAACTTTTTAGATCCCTTTAGCATGGTCTATCATCCATCATTTGTCGAAAGCACAGAAAATGCAGTGTTACAGCAGTTATGTTACTATCGCCAACTAAGCACTTTTTCACTAGATATGTCAACTTTAATTTAAAAAAGTCTATTGAAAAATGTAGTGACTTTGTACACAGATGTTAGCAACTGTCCTGCACTTGATATGGCTCTGACCACCATTGTTCCCCAACGACCAATCACTGATCACCATTGTTCCCTAACGACCGATCACTGATCACCATTGTTCCCCAGCGACCAATCGCTGATCACCATTGTTCCTAACTACCAATCACTGATCACCATTGTTCCCCAATGGCCAATCACTAATCACCATTAATCCCCAAAGACCAATCACTGATCACCATTGTTCCCCAATGACCAATCACTGATCACCATTGTTCCCCAACGACCAATCACTGATCACCATTGTTCCCCAACGACCAATCACTGATCACCATTGTTCCCCAACGACCAATTACTGATCACCATTGTTCCCCAATGACCAATCATTGATCACCATTGTTCCCCAATGACCAATCACTTATCACCATTGTTCCCCAACGACAAATCACTGATTACCATTAATCCCAAAGACCAATCACTGATCACTATTGTTCCCCAAAGTCCAATCTACGTCCAATCCAAACTATTAAAGTAAGTTATTCAACCCATAAGAGTTTTCCTTCCTCTTGTCTGTGTTCTTGATAGAAATTAAAGTATTTTGTAAATACGTAAATAGTAAGTTTGTGGTGCTGTGACCAATGAGGTCTTGTTTCTATAAGAAATCATTAATTAACTAGTTCATTAATGAATGTATATATTTACGTACATACTGATAAAATGCAAGTGTACTTTTCTATTCCAGGTTTCTTCAGGAAAACCTTCCAGATCTTCTTCATGTAACATGTTTTGCTTCGCTAATCATCATGACGATTACAAGAAAACTCAAACGACGTGATGCCATGACATCATCTGGAGACTTCAAGCGACTTTTGGAGTGTGTATTGAACTTCCCCTGAAACGACACTGGTCCTGTCAACTCTCACCTATAACATGTTTCTCACATGACATGCTTCAGCTATTATCTCAATATTATTATTATTATTAGTATTATTAGTATTATTATTGATAGTGTATTAAGACGCATGATATGTTTATGTTAACAGAAGCCAGGTGTGTTAACAGTGAAGAAAGGCATCGAAATAAACAATTGTGTCATCAGAGTACAGTTATGTTTACACGCCCATACAGGAAGTCGGTGCATTACGTCACTACCTGCTACCTCTGCCTGTTTTGTTTTACGCGTTTGACATGTTACAATAAAACAGTGATTTATCCGCGGATTAACGTCATGAGGACATGCTGAAAAACGAGTTAGCTGAAATGCTGACATACTGTCTGACGTCCGACGTCGAGTTTGAGAAGTATTTCCGGTCACGTGACGCCACTGCTGCCTCTCCGCCGTGTAAAGCAGGATCCTATTCACACACACACACACAGTGTGAGGAGTGACTGAGGATACAGGAAGTGGAAGGGTTTATTTCTGGAGGTAAACTCGGATGACAGTTCTCTTACACTACCAGGAAGCCATGAAAAGCTGTGAATATCAACAGATAGATCCTCATGCACTCTCTACACCAGCACCTGGACACACACCGGCTCCTCCGCGTCCTTGCCAGGAGAAGCAGCAGCAGCAACAGCAGCCCAGGCGGGTCAAGAAGAAATGGGAAGTGTTTCCGGGAAAAAATCGCTTTTACTGTGATGGTCGGATCATGTTGGCACGTCAAAGTGGTGTTCTTCCTCTCACCATGGGGCTCATCCTCGTCACCAGCGGCTTGTTTTTCGTGTTTGAGTAAGTGCTTGACTGGGTTTGATACTACAGTACTGTGACTGCACATACTCCAGTGTCTACAGTGAGGATCTGCACTTACTAGGCATACTTACATACTACATACATACATACATACATACATACATACATACATACTAGGCATACTTACATACTAGTCATACTTACATACTACATACATACATACATGCTAGGCATACTTACATACTAGTCAGTCANGATACTTACATACTACATGCATACTAGGCATACTTACATACTTACATACTACATACATACTAGTCATTCATACATACTACATACTAGGCATACTTACATACTACATACATACTAGTCATACATACATACATACTAGGCATTCATACATACATACATACATACTACATACATACATACATGCTAGGCATACTTGCATACTACATACATACTAGTCATACATACATACTACATACATACATACATACTAGGGATACATACATACATACATACATACATACATACTAGGGATACTTACATACTACATACATACTAGGCATACTTACATACTACATACATACATACATACATACTAGGGATACTTACATACTACATACATGCTAGGCATACTTACATACTACATACATACATACTAGGCATACATGCATACATACATACTAGACAGACCAGTTCCCTAATATATTCTGCACACTCTATATCTGTTGTATTTGTAAATAATCCTTTCCCCTTCCTCTTCTTCTCCATCCCCCTTATCTTTTCATGTAGAGTACCTGAGACTCACAGTGAGCATTTCAATGTACAGCTGTCCCTGACATTTTTTGCACATGAGAAATAAACTTAAAACTATCACACAACTGCACAACAATACTGGATTTCTTTTTTGGTAATCAGTACTCGCACTTTTGGCTATTCATTGTACACTCTAATCTGAGTTATTTAACTATTTTCGAAGACTGATTGATCTAAGATGCTTAGATGCTTAGATGTATCCAAGGCTTTGCCAATTAATTCAGAAAGCACGAACTCTAACATGCCCACATTTCACGTCTGATGTGTTTCTAGTTGTCCTTTCCTGGTCAAACACCTGACCGGCTGCATCCCGGTGATCGGAGGAGTCCTGTTCGTGTTTGTGCTCATCTCTCTTCTCCAGACCAGCTTCACGGACCCTGGCATTCTTCCCAGGGCAACACCTGAGGAGGCAGCCGACATCGAGAAACAGATTGGTGAGTACACTTAGTCACCAGTCTGTCACATTTATTCATTCGAGTTTAATTCTTAATCGTGTATGCATTCAGTGAACATAACTGAATAGCTGGCATCTCTAAATTGTCTGTAGTGTCTGTATACAGAGAAGTTTCAAATCTAACAATTTACATGTAATTTTAACGGTAAATATAATTGAACAGTGATTTAAAACACTGTTTGTTTGCTTTGCTATGGTTTCAGAAGGGACATTAGATCATCAAACAAGCGATTTGTAAAGGAATTACATCAAAAATGTTCTGTGTTATGTTTCTTACTGTACACTGAGTTTACCCCCTTCTGCTGTATTATAAGACTGTTTGCTTTTTTGTTTTTGCTTTTTGCTTTTGATTCACAGTTTTCTGTTTACGATGTTTAAAATAGACACCATGAATGCAGCTACCAATCTGGTTTTAAGCATGTGTGTGTTATAGTTTGCCCCACGCCATTCATATCATCCCTCATTGCTCGTCTCTAATAGTTGAACTGTCAAGCTGTTGAGAAATGTTAGATTTTAGCTATCTAACAGTCTAATATCAACCAGCGCTCATTGCTCTTATCCAGATGTGGCATTTGGCCTGATGCAGTTCCTAGAATGGCTTTCCACAGCTAGGTTCAGACTGACACTGAGGTGGAGCTCTTCTTGTATTCGTTGTAGGCTTCTGGGTGTGTCACCTTTTATTGTACTGTGTAAAAAAAAAAAAAAAAAAAAAAAGTGCGCCACATTGTGGCATAACTGCAGTTCAATCACTCACACACACACTCACATTCAGTATCCGCTTATCGTGGTCAGTGGCTACACCCTGAATGAGAGTAGGGCACCATGCACACATACATTAACACACTCATTCACACATAGAGGCAATTTATCGTGGTCAATCCACCTACTGTGCTGTGAGGCAGCAGTGCCTCCCACTGGCACCATACCGCCCCCCTACCTGGAGTTGAGTGAGGAGGAAAATATGAGTGAAGTGACTTTGTGGCCAAGTATGGTGATCCATACTCGGAATTTGTGCTCTGCATTTAACCCATCCAAGTGCACACACACACACAGTAGTGAACACACACACACCGTGAACACACACCCGGAGCAGTGGGCAGCCTATGCTTTGGCACTAATTAACACTCCACGTCCTTTTTGATATGGTACCTATGTTAAAATGTGTTGTAGTGCTTTTCCACTGGACGATGTGGCCCAGCCCAGCCCAGTTACTTATCCTTATTCTGGCTCAGGCAGTTATGATGTAATTGTCCAGAACCAATGGTCTAACAAAAGGCCGTTTCAGGTTTAGGGAGAGTAGGGGAGGGCATAATAATATTAGGAGCTGTGCACTCAGAACTGCACCAATTACAAAAAAACAACCTCAGCTGGATTGCAGATTTTTAGCTGATTCTACAGTAATGCAGCGTAAACAGTAGAAAAAACAAAAACAAAAAACATACAGTATATTGTCAGTGTGATCCTGTTATAAATCGGTTGTCTAATTTTCACTGTTGGTGTGAAAAAGAATGAGAGTGCCAAAAAGAAGAAAAAAACACAGCATTTTTGATCTTGGAGACTCTTAATGTTAATAATGGAGAGTTCAAAACCCTGTGTGGATGAGTCCAGGTTCGTTTTTGGCTCATCTCATGTTTTATTGGGTGGAAGAAGACTCCAGTGTTAACACAAATAATATAATATCAGAATAAATATCACTGGATGCTGTGGCAGTATCTTGTAGGAGCAATAATATCATTATATCACAAGAATATCTGTGTCAGCTTCCCATCACATGACACTACCTGTGAAGTAGGAGGTTGGAGGTTGTGCGGTGCCCGGAGATGGTGGTTATGATGAGATAAGGACTACAGGAACGTTAGAAAACTGAAACAAGTTCAGGAAGAAAATAAGGTGCATGGTAGTGTTGGCAGTGGTAGTGTTTCCTTCACAGACAGGGTGAACCATTGAGCCAGTCTTTAACAAAGCCATGTGTCAATAGACCTGTTTTAGTTTGAGTGGAAATGAGAGAATGGTTGGGAAACAGTGTAAAAATGGGGGCATCAACATGAAAGTAGCTGACATAATCTTTTTTATTTCAGGCTGATCTAGTCGGAGAAATTAGATCTAACCATGTGTGTGTGTGTTCACTATTGTGTGTGTGCACTTGGATGGGTTAAATGCAGAGCACAAATTCCGAGTATGGGTCACCACACTTGACCACAAAGTCACTTCACTTAGTCTTTTCTATTAATATACTCTTGGAATCTTACAGTTGTTTGTATGTATTTATACTTTGGTAAATGACTGTCATTTTAACTGATCTATATCAAGAAGGCAACAACATGCTTGCAATTTTTAGCAACATTATCTAATTCCGACATCATCTTTGTGGTCATGGGCTAAAAATTTCCCTCTGCGGAATTATCCTATTGTTAATAAATGCATTAAGAACATTACAAGAACATTATAACATTAAACTCCTTTTGCCTTGACGTAATGAACATCTCTATATACCTCTTTTTTGTTGTCATTAAGAACGGATGAACTCTAACTCTGCTGCAAACCTGTTTTTGTTTTCTTTATAGATAACCCCAACGGTTGTACCTCGTCCTATCGCCCCCCTCCTCGCACCAAGGAGGTCGTTATCAACCAGCAGGTCGTTAAGCTAAAGTACTGCTTCACCTGCAAGATCTTCCGGCCGCCACGCACCTCCCACTGCAGCTTATGTGACAACTGTGTGGGTGAGTGGTGACAGAATGGCAGGGATGACATTTTCTTCGCTCTTTGGCACGGGCGTCCTCTAGAAAAAGCTTTGCAGTTGAGCTTATGTATATGTCTTAGTGATATTTGCTAATTCCAATCAAGAGTGCTTTCCTAGAATACTGTCCTAAATGCAACATCTGTCTTGGGAAGCAACTGTAAACTGCATCATACATTTCCACTTCTGGTGCACTGCCCAAGTTGTACTTGCTGACGTGTAATCACTTGCTGGTTTCTTGGCTTAAAAGGGTGATTGAGTTAGCAAATCTGTGAAACAAAGAATTGTGAAGCAGTAGAAAACAAGTGGCAGAGATTTAACTCCATAGTTACCTTCTAAGCTATGCCTTTTCTGACATCCTCACCTGAAGTTCATCATTCCTGATATTTAACATAGTTAACTAATGCAAACTAGCAAGTTTTACACTTCCCTGTAATCAGGCTAGACTGATATCTCACATTAGGAACACTCTCAGTTAATTTTTTATAAATTTGTTTATGTATTTATTTTTAACTGGTAAGAAGAACAAGACAAATCTGTACCTTCTTTAAAAGGATACAGGATTCTAGCTTTAAAGGTGCAACGGTCAAATTGTTTTATTCCTTACTTGTTCAAATAACAATGGAAGATTTGGAGAACATGATAAATAAAAAACAACGCAGTAAGCTGTAGCTTAGCAAAAGTGTATTAAGTCGCTGAAAAAACCTGTTTGGGAAGTTGTGTTCCAATCCAGAATGGTTGTTTGTGTTTGGATACACGTCCTGTCAGTCATCTTATAGACACTGTACAAGCCTGGGGGCGGAGATTCGTGAGTATGTGCGGGAATCATTCATATGTTGAACACATCTAAATGAGACCTAAAAAAAAAAACTGTCCAATCTTACATAATGCATCTTTAAACTGGCCTGACTACTTTGTGAACAAATCTATTGGAAAGTAAGTATTGTCTATATTACTTGAGACTATACAATAGGGTCCCTGGTGGACTACTGGTCTCTCACCGCTGTGACCCGGGTTCGATTCCCGGCCAGGGAACCAACCCCCAGCTGGGGTTGCGTGCAACAGTGCGCTCTCAGTGCCGGTCCCAAGCCCGGAAAAATTGAGGAGGGTTGCGTCAGGAAGGGCATCCGGCGTAAAAACTGTGCCAANAGTGGTTAGGCTACAGCGCTCTCACCGCTACGGCCCGGGTTTGATTCCCAGCCAGAGAACCCACCCCAGGGTTGCGTACAACAGTGCGCCCACAGTGCCGGTCCCAAGCCTGGATAAAATTGGGGAGGGTTGCATCAAGAAGGGCATCCGGTGTAAAAACTGTGCCAAATCAAATACGCTGACCAGTGATCCGCTGCGGCGACCCTTAACAGGAGCAGCCGGAAGAGCAACAACTTGAGATTATACAAATTTAATTGAGCCTACACCTTATTCAGCTTTTTATTTGATCTGGTTGTCAGCGGTTCCTTACTCACGTTAACGCAGACTGATTAGTTCTGAATTGTCTGTCTGATTTTAATACGCATTAAGTCACAGGAGTGCTAGCTTAACTTCATAAAATGAACAAACCCATGTATTTTCCTTTTCTTCAGAGCGGTTTGACCACCATTGCCCCTGGGTAGGAAACTGCGTAGGAAAGCGCAACTATCGCTTCTTCTACATGTTCATCGTCTCGCTGTCCTTTCTTACCGCCTTCATCTTCGGCTGTGTGACCACGCACCTGGCTCTGAGTATGTATGCTGCTGTAGGCTTCACAGCTTCACCTCAAACTGAATCCTATACATGAACATTCAGTTGCCTCCTTCATGATGACATGAAGAGCACCACTACCTTGATTTTTTTTTTTTTTTAATTGCAGAGACCTTTTTGCTTAAATGGTGTGTGGGTAGGAGTGAGAGGACGATAGGTATTATGATTAACCAGGTCATTCTGTTTAGAGAGAAACTCTCCAAAAGTAAGAACAAGGACTGCTACTGTAGCAAACTAGGTCCATTTATATGCAAAATGCTAATATGTGTTTACATCAAAACAGATGGCCCAGGAATGGCATAGCAGCCTCGTATTACTGGTGATCGCTGGCAGTGTAGCTATACTACATCGCCCTATAGTGTACCGCTGTGCTTATTGCTGCTGTCTACGTCCTTTGTAATGCTAAGTCCTGGGTGAACTCTGAGACTGTAATCAAAATGGCATGTACCTTGGTGTAAATCTAAAGCCAGTCCACTTGACATTCCATTTCAATTATATAAAGCTTGGGATGAACATATTACACCTTCTTTCCACCAACATCTATGTGATGTGCAAGCAAGGACTCAAACCAATTGTCCTAGTTCCCATAGGCAGACCACCACTGATTCAGAAGCATGAAGAAATGCTGGCTTGAATGGAAAGTCTCAGCTTGTAGGAACATCTCCCAAACTGGTTTATACCAACGCCAGCCATTCCACTGATCATTATTTTGTCCATTGGGCTGTTGTTGGGCCACCATGGCCAACAGACTTTCAGTCACTTTTCTGACTCAACATTGGCAGGGTTGTGATGAAAAGTGCTCTTTTGCCAACACTGGGCCAGAGTTGACATAACTTTGTATAGGAAGGGCTAGCATAGCTACCTTAAATAGATGTTGGAGCAAGTCAGTTTGCTAGGTAAGACAGTGTTTAGGTTGGCTTACTGGAGCAAACAACTGACAATAGATAGGGAAAATATGTGATTAGACATTAGTTGAAATTAGGTTGTTTGAGATAACCTATGAAAGGATGCATGGATGTGTTAGATTATAGTTGACCTCAACTATTTTGTTCTCAGTAGAATAAATACGCAAGACAAGCTCAGGCTGTTCAGTACCTGCCATTCCATCAAAGATTTCCTTCTATAGGAGAAAAGTCTCAGATCCCATGCAGTTGTGTGAAAAATGCTGTGCAGTTAATGATCTGGCAAAACCAGACTTAATTTTCTTGGTAATTTCCCTATATTGCTAGTCTTGTACTGAGCAAGAGAAACAACTTACCAGATAGTGCTCTCTCTTAATATTTATTAATTAAAAGACCCAATAATGATTAAATGTAACTGTTTTTACAGGGTCTCAAGGAGGAAACGGGTTGGTCTTTGCACTCCAAGCGAGTCCTGCCAGATATCCTTTTGGCTTTCACCTCCATTTTGCTACAGTCTCCTGTGTGAAGCCATGTCTTTTAAATAATTGATTAGTCTCTCATTATGACTGCCTTATGGTGCAATTACTGGCTTCTATTTTTACCCTGCTAATAATTAAGCGTGTAAAGGGCATGTGTGTAAACTTGATGTGATCTGTTTGTGTCTTCAGTCTTTTGGATTTCTCCTTTACTCCTTTCCACTGCTATAGAGCTAGTGGTTTGCTTCTTTTCAGTTTGGTCTATTTTAGGCCTCTCAGGTTTCCATACGTACCTGGTTGCTGCTAATCTCACCACAAACGAGGATGTGAGTGCTGTACATTAATATCTAATGGTCAAAAACTATGTACTTGAAACATCATATGCTGTAATGAGCGTAGTTTTAATGGACATGATGTCCTATAATGGTGATGATTAAAGGCTTCTTTTCCTCTCTTCCAGATTAAAGGTTCCTGGTCAGGGAAAAGTGGGAATGATGAAACTGGGAATCCTTACACTTATAACAACATTTTTAAAAACTGTTGCTCAGTGCTCTGTGGGCCCATGCCTCCCAGGTGAGTGAGCTTGATTAACAGAATTGGACAGTTATGACAATATGAAATTAGGATTGCACAAGGTATTGAAAGTTTAATATCCTTTTTAATACTACAGCACGAGGAATGATGCAAGTATTAGTACTTTGGATGTTGCGTTTAAAGAGGTGAACACTAAGCTGACCATGAGTTTTGCCTCAAAAACCAAACTGCACTTGCAATTTGACTTGGGTGGGTAAGAAGTTACACTATTTGGATAAAAGTATG
>CM074973.1:9862272-9875492 GCA_037577455.1 Pangasius macronema | reverse complement strand
GAACTGGAACACCGACTGCACCCCAGACCTCCTCACCAACATCAGCGCCTGATCTCACTAATGCTCTTGTAGCTGAACGAACACAAATCCCCACAACCACGCTCCAACATCTAGTGGAAAGCTTCCCAGAAGAGTGGAGCTTATTATAACAGCATCTGGAACGGGATGTTCAGCAAGTACATATGAGTGTGATGGTCAGGTGTCCACAACCTTTTGACCATATAGTGTATGTCACGCCTTCAGCTTTTTTGAAAAGATGAAGTGAAACAGTGAGAATATTTTGCTTCCCTTGTTGATGAAGATGGATAGCCAGCAGATAACAGATGTTTAACAAAATGTATAAATCCCTCCATTGCCAATCAGGCAACATGATCAGCTTGGTAAGAAATCTGGTTATATAAAGTATCATGACTTTGACTTTAGATTTGGCAGGTTTTGCCCATTTCAAGGCAAGATTACATGGCAGAAGTGATTCAGCGTGTGCAACACATGGAACTGTGATGCAAATTTCACACCACACTTGAATAAATGCTCCCAGTACAAAAGCCTGGAACATTGGTTTTTAAAACATAGCCTCCATAACCTCACCTTATGAACTGAAGCTTCAATTCCCTTGGCATCAGTTATTAAATTAGCATTTAGCATTAGTAGCTATTTAAAATGATATATCTCTAACTACATTTTAATGACAACTTTAAACTCCACAAAAATCCCGTTTTCTGCCTGAGCCGAACTTTGTTGAAGTGGCTTCTCCCCTCGTGAACAGTGCTAGTGCTAGTGCTAGTCCTAGAAAAGCGTGTACGAGCAACAAAGACGAGCTTCAACATTACTTTTATTTTTGTAAGTTTTAAGAACGTTGCACGGTGTTTTGGTGTATTTTGTAGTATTTTGCTACCATGCTTAATATCGTCCACATTTTGGTATTATGATAACCCTATATGAAATACCACGTGAACATGTGAAACTAGCAGGGTGTCAGAATCAGATTTCTATCAGATTTAAAGTTGGGAGTAACCGAAGTTTCACAATATATGGAACATGGTGTCACCCTCTTCTTCATGGATTTACTAGCCACACCTTTGTGTAACAATTGAACCATGTCCCGCTTTTTTCTTTCATTGTCCCAGTCTGATAGATAGAAGAGGCTTTGTGTCGTTGGAGGACGTTGTCCACGCTGGTCCCACAGAGATTGGGTTTCCTGCTGCAAAAAATGACATCAACATGGTAGGACGCGTGTCTGTATCGGGTCATGCTCCTCTCCCCATTTCTTCTACCCTAACCTTTCAACAGTCTCCCCTTCACATTCAGAGCCATTCTACAGCCTGACCCCAAACCAAGCATCTCCACCTTCCCTGGATGAACCATAGGAGCCGACTTTTTCTTTAGTATGCTGCCTTTCGGCACGTGACGCACTGCTCCTATTGAATATTCATATCAAAGTCTCTGCCACTGGGGATGTGCTTGGACGCACGGTTCATATTGGTTGTGCTCACCTCCATTTTAATTTGAGGAACTACCAATAAATTCAGCTTGCTTGACTCGACGTCATGTGACTCCATATCAGTGCATGTACTTCAGAACTCTGAAATGCATTTTCTTGATGGAAAGAGGAAACGAAACCTGTCACTGTTTGCAATGTTATGTAAAATCTCTGGTACCGAACTTGTGATCCGACTGCTTATTATAGGTTGGGTTGCGTCGATTACTGTAAAGGAAGGAAGTACTGTAGGGGCAGTACAGCTGTTACTGTATCTGAGATCATGGTATTGCACAAAAGTGGATAATAATTTAAAAAAAAAGAGCTAGTAGACTTTTTAATCAGTAGATTTTATATTGGAACATTTGTTTACATCTTAGCTCAGGGTTTTTTGTACATTTTGAGAAGTTTGTGGTTGGCTGTTTCACTAGATGCTGCTGCTGCTGCTTCTTCTTTGGGTTTGTCAGTCACTGTCAATATGAACGGTAGTGCAGTATTATCCGATGCATCGGCTCACAAAACTCGCACTGTTTACAGTTTAGGAGCACAGAACTAGTGCACTATTGAAATCCTGCCCTGCCAAGAAGTCATGCTGTCTGCTTGACTGCATAAATGGCTTATTTTCTTCATTTTACATTTTTTTTCTTCTTCTTCCTAACACAGAGCAGGAGTAGCCATGTTAATGTTAATGCTAATGCTAATAGGAATCAGAAACGGCTTCCTGTTTACAATGATCAAGCGCTTACGGGTGGAGCGTATGAGAGGCGCTTTGCTGTCGATGTTACCGGAGTCCACGTAGATGCCTTATGTCGTATGATCGTGCTAGAAAGAGAAGATCTGTTCATATTAAGCCATTTGCATATGGAGAACGTGCAGTACTATTTTTGGGAGAATGATACTATGTGATTTGCTGCAAAACAAAGGAAATCCAGCATGTTTGTAAAATATTTTATACGTCTTTCTATTTATCTAATGCGTCATGCTGTCCATTTGTGTCTGTTTTTTTAAAATCTATATTTTCCAAATGTTAAATAAACTTTTTTGAAAAAACATACACTTGAAGTTGTGCATGCAGAGTTGTAACGTTGTGTTTTTATTTTAGTATTGGTGTATAATTTATTTAAAAAAAAAAAACCAACAATATCCATTACTTGTAGCTTATTTATCCATTAGTGTTGCCCCAATCATAACTATGGGTGTATGTTTAGGAGGATGATTGTCTGGACTTTGCACTGTCCTGTGCCAGTTGATGAATAAGTCGGGATCAGCAGTGGGATGGGGAGGTCAGTAAGACGCAGGCTTCAGCTTTGGTTCACTAGTTCAGGCGGCATGGCTGGGCTCTGCATGCTGCCTGGCTGAGCACAGTGAGCAGTTTCTAAACCACAGGGCTGATTCTCACTCTGACAAGTCTTAACAGGTCATGCCATCACATCTCCCTCAGCACGACTCTTCCTTTTCGGGTAGACTTTTCAGACCTTGAATTTATGTCTTTTGTTTGGCTGCTCAGTGTAGGAAATGGGTAATGTGAGAACATATCATGCTGAATAAGCTTTGTATATTTGCATATACCAATTTCAAGCTTGCAGAATGTATTCTTATAGATGTCTTTATTCTATAAAAATTAATCTTACATTGGCATAATAATATTAACCCTATCAAATCATAATGTTTGTTTTATTTGAAATGGACATTATTTAATGGTTAATTTAATGGTTATTTTTGTTTACTTTTGTTGTATTTTATTTAATGCAGGCTTCTGTCTCAAAGTTGTTGTGGTGGTGTTTTTTTTTTTTTTTTTTATAAATCATTTGCACAGTATGTCAGGACATACTATATGTGCATTGTAAAGTGACTTATGTGGCAGTAGATGCAAGTGCCAGTGCCAGGGGAGGTAAAAAAGTGCTGATGTCATGATGAAATGGCAAGTTCATAGAGCTGCTTCATGTGTCATACTATATACAATGAACTTGCCTGATCCTTTTCCTCCATATTACTCATCACCTGCATGAGTTCTCTCCTAAGTGTTGCTGCCTGCCATGTTCAAACTTGCTTGTTGGATGTCTGTGTGACTTTTTGCCAATGGTTACCTTAATTGCTTATACTTTCACCTCTCTTTCCATTGTGGATATCTTTGTTTAAGCACTTCTTTTACTATTTCTATCTGTTGTTTCACTTTCTCCACACATTCCACACACCTCTATCCTTAATCTATCCTTAATCAATCCTTAATTGTCTCTTCTTTGCTTCTTTTCTGATGTCCTACTTTCTTTGCATTTATTCTTTATCCTTCTATCAGGATACTAAAGGCATGTTGGGTACAGCCTCTTGCTCTCCTCACCACTCCAGCCCCTGTCCTCAAAGCAAGTCCCAAACCTTGGCCACTCTACCCACCGTCACTCCTTCTCCTGCTCCCGTGCAGCCGAAGGTCTCAAAGGTCCGGAAGACGCCGTCCCACAGACATCATCACAAGGGAAAGCGGACCTCCTCACAATCTCTTAACCAAATCTACATTTCAAGTTCCAGCACCAGAACCCAAGCACATTCGTAGTTTGACACGCAAGAAAGACTCAAAGACCCAAGATTCAAAATACACTTCTCAGCATGGGCCGCCTGCTTAAAGACTACAAAGGAAGGAAACTGATTATTCCTTACAGAGCAATTGTAAATTAGGGGACACGAAACTCTGATCTTTCAGGGCTCCCGGGATTGCTTGAACGTTACATTACCAATAAAAAAAACAGCCTTATGAAGGCTGTTAGAAAACCTGCAGGTCAGAAGTTTTCACAAAAATTGCCAAAAGTAAGAAAGGGTCTAGTCTGTGATAAGGGGAATAATGGATTGTGTGGATTTGGATATGTAGATATAATCATCTACTTGAAATATTCAGACTCTTTTCTGAGGATTTTATTGATAGGAACAATCCGAGCAAATGGATCGCTTTTGATGTCAGAAGGTCACAAAATAAGCTGTTCAAGTGGTTCAAGTCAGGAGAGCACTAATGCTAGGCTACTGAGAAATACGGACATGGCATAACTGGGTAATGTCTGAGGCTAATGATTTAGCTAGCTAGCACGTAGCTATTCAGTCTCTATTTAGCAATCTACAGATAGTCACAGTGAAAACAAGACAGAACAGTTGGGAATATCAACAATTACCTCAGATGCGTTGGTAAATTACAACCGCTAACCAAACTCCCATGGATGCCGCCATGTTGAGAAACATCAGCACTTTGACAAACAGTGGACCACATTTCACAGATTCCATCAGATCTACTGTTTGCGTTCATTAGTTGCGTGTCAAAACAGTAATGCAACAATATGCAATTGGGATGTTTATTTAAACAGCAATAATTTATGATGAATACGTTTGTTATGTATGTTGGATGTTCCATGCGGCCTTTGAGGCTACTTTAGGGATTTTTGCACCGAGTGCACCACGACCAGCCTTCTTTATGCAAATGACCGTGCATGCTGGAAAAAGATTGCTTGCACTTCGTTTCCTATCATAGTCTCCCTTATTCCCTAGTCTCTATAGATATTCCTTAGTCACTATAGACTCACAATGGATCTTATAGTTACTTGGTTGTTTTTAAAAGGGTAGGGTAGATACAGTGGTGAATCCAGGTGAAATTTGCTGTAGTGTTCAGAAATTGAATACCAGGTCATGTGATTTCCCATTATCTTCTCATTTCACAGTATTTGGTCATATCTAAGCCAATCATTGTGGCTGCTTTGTGTTTTCAGGTGACAAAAATGTATTTCTAGCACTCCAATATAAACTGTATGGATATGAGAATAGGGTGTGGGTGAAATACTATTATCCAGGTATGGTCCAATTAATATGCAATTTTAATAAGGAAAATATGGGTGCAGAACGTTCATGTTTGCCTGCTATTCTTTAACTTTGCGATATTTGCACAAATAAATTCAGAAACTCACTAGACAACCAGACTTGGTGTACAGGTCTTGTGTATTGCAGTGTAACTTCACATAAGTCCCTAATGTGCCATTCATGTTGTGTATTGCGTACTAGATATGTGAAGCTATGGCATATGTGTCTTCTTTTTACATATCACAGCTGCTAATTATATTTCAATAAGCTTAAAGCCATAGTCAGGGAATTTAGAATGACAAAGATGGCAGTGCCTGGCACCAAAGTATGTGAAAAGCAATTGTGGGTCAATATTGGTGCTTAATAATTTCATAGGCACTTTATTAAAATGATCTGCAAGTGATATTGCCAATATTTTAAAAGTTGCCCACTTCTTTGTGTCTAAATTGTTTGTAAATAGATGCGTCAAAAAATATTTTACAGAGTAAGAACATTTAGATTTAATGAGATACTATTACATCATATGAGTTTAAGTTTTAATGAGATTATGTGTTAATTCAAAGGCTAATGCAAGGGCTAACAAATGGTGGTTATACATATCACTGTGGTTCTGTGAACTCCCAAGACCTTACTGCTAACTTACTGCAAATTCGATGACCATATGACATAGTATTTCCTATAAAGTACCATCATCAATAGCTACTTGCCCCTGAAACCTTCCTGCCTAGTTCATACCAGGTCAGCACTGGTTCATAGTAACAGGAAACTCTGGCGGTTATCTGGTTTTTGTAGAACAAAGGGTAACCAGCATTCTATTTCACCCCTACAGTGATCATATCCAATCACCCTCCCGGTCAGTTCTCGGGTGAGTCAATTCCTTGTGGCTATGTGGTATAGGTTATTCAGGTGTTAAACAGCACACCCTAGCAGCTAACGTAAAACTGGCCCAACAACCTGTCCAGTAGTTACCCAGCCATGTAGTCGAAAACAACTGCCTTTATGGACCCATGAAAAAGTTAATATGTTAGTGGCCAGAAATAATCAGAAGAAAATGTGTAAAAAGAGAAAGGATGCATGTTTCTGTATGGACTTGTTTTGTCTCACATGCCCAGAATACTTACATAAAAAATGTGATTGCTAAGTAATTAGATGTTGTAATTGTCAAAAAAGGTACAGCAGGTAGTGTTAGTAGGCCTGCCACTAGATGGCAATAATTACAGGCAAATCACTTTCAGTTGTTAGTGTTGAATGAGCAGAGAACATAATTGTTATGTGTTGTTTTGAATTATAATTGTTTGCGATTTAATGCCAAACATTATTCTACATCCTCAATGTTAGTACACCATGTTCACTTATGAAATCTAATGGAATTTTATTCTTGTACCATTTACCATTTTATTCTTCTATTTGTCTTTCTTAAACTCTTTATAGGTCTACATCAATGCATATACATTCATTCATTTATCTTCGTTAACCGTTTTATCCTGGTCCAGATTGAGGTGGATCCAAGGAACCTTGAGGCAGTAATACACCCTGGATGGGATGCCAATCCGTCACAGGGCATCATGTACACACATTCACATACTCCTTGTAACAGACAGGACTCAGGAGATGCTTGCAAACCAATGTGCGGGGGGTTTATTCACACAATACAAGACAGAATCCAAAATCAGAGTCAAAGCAATGGGGAAAATTCCTAAAGAAAATTAATGAATAGGTCAGATAAAGGGCAAGTCCAGAATCACAGAATACAAGGCCTTAGACCTTACATAGAATGTTGGCAAGATTCACATGACTTGAAAATTTTAACTGGCTAGTGTGCGATGAGTGATGAAGGATTTAGCATTCTGAGGAACTCTGTAATGTTCTTGGTGGATGTGACGGAACCCCTTCCCTACCAATTGGCAGTTCCCAAAGTTGAACCACCCCTGAGATGGGGCCTGCCCCTCTGTCTGTAATGACCCATGAGCTACCCAAGATATCTTTAGTGGCAAGCCATGATTTTTCCTCAGAACTGTACCCCTCCCAGTCCACGAGACAGAACATCTGGTTGCTCTATCACCTGGAGCCAAGCAGCATCCTGATGAGGTAAGTATGCAGTTGTGGGTTAGGCCGGTGATTTTTGTAGGCCTGGAGCTTCTGCAGATGGCTCTTTGGAGTTGCACATGTGCTGCTTCCCAAGTTTGTCCACCCTCCTCATTCATTGATTGCTAGTACTTCGGTAGGTTCTCCAGACTGCAGGAATAGATGGGGTTGATGGCCTAGAATGCACTGGAATGCTGGGAGTTTCTGGAATGTCTGGAGGGCTGCTTCAGTCCACTTAAGATAATTAGGCTTTCCTTTCAGGTGTGATGTCAGAGGGGCTGCCATGGAGCTGAATCCTCTAATGAATAAATAGAAGTCTGCAAACCCCAGAAACCTCTGTAGTGCCTTGGTTGTCCTGGATCATGGCCATGATATTACTGTCTCCACCTTAATCATGTCAATCTCCACCCCATGTTCCTCCAGGATGTACCCTAGGAACTTGATGGAAGGTTGGTGAATTCACAGTTTTAAAGCTTAACGTATCGGGGGTTCTCCAGTAGTTTCTGAAGTACCTGACAATTGTGGTTAACATGCTCCTTTCTGAGGGGGAGAAAAACAGAATGTTCATGGAGCACTTCATGAACAAAAGCTTTGAACACAGAAGGAGTCTTAACCAGACCACAAGACATGACTAAATATTCATAGATAGTTATGTACGCAAGTCTTCCATTCATCTCATTCCCTGATGAGTGGGCTAGTTTCATGAATATTTTTGCTCCGCTCAACTAGAAGGAGTGTATACCTGTATTTCACAGTTAAAGCATTTAAAGCCTTTACTTACAACGTGGTCTGAACTCCCATCCTTTTTCAGCAATGGCTGGAGAGGTTGGGGAGTGAACATACACTAGGTTCAGGGCTTCCTTCAAACACTCTGTGTTACTTTAGCTTCTGGGAATGACAGGAGGTATGTGCCGCTGCATGGAGGTGAGGAGCCAGGAAGGATGTCTATGGCACAATCTAATGGGCAATGAAGGGGCAACTCTGAGGCAGGAATTGTTTGAAGATGATAAATATGTAATGAAGAAGCATACTCTGTTGGCATGGAGATGTAATGTCCTGGGTGGATGTAGCATTCATTCAAACCTAGGTGTAAATTAGCATAGCCAATTCACCTACCGGCATATTTTCCCAGCAAAAATCCACATGGACACAGGTAAAACATGTACAACTCCACACAGACAATAACCCAAGATCAAGATCGAACCAGGACCCTGGTTAGGTGGCAACGCTACCCCCTGGGCTGGCATTGTGTGAAACCACAAAATTTTTATTAGTGAAAGACAGAATGTAGTATATAAATGTGGTAGCATCAGAACAAACTGGGCAGGTGAGAAGTGAGGAAGACTAAATTACATGTGGCCTAAGAAGTTTACACTGTTCACAGATAATTAAATTTTTCACTTAGTGCCAGTGCTACTAAATGACAGGGTTCGCTCGTATTATCCCAGATTACTTTGGTTAAGCATTTGTGACTGCCCTTTATCACTGTTGCTTGCACACACTCGTCACTTATTCTCACGTCTCTCAGCTCTCACTCTGAGACAAGCCCGGGCATGCCGTGTAACTCTTCTGTTAGCTCCTCTGCTGTGACTGATCATGGCGGAGATCCAAGGGCTGCTCAGGTTGTAACTCAAACCTATCCTACTGTTGCCTCTTTGGGCTGCTTTATGGCCTGTCTGAGCAGTTAAAACGCTACAAGAGGAGGTGCCAGGGCATTGAATGAGATCTTTAGAAAAAAAAAATATGAAGAGCAGTGCGAGTTTGAGTGTGGTAAAGTTGGGAAGGTGGAGCTCATTAGAGGCAGCATTGTCTGGTCCACTAGAGGCTCATGTCACAACTTTTCATCACAATTTACTAATCGCTCTTTGGCTCAGCTCAACTTACTCACCTTCTGATGAAAAGGACCCATTTACCTTCCATGTATACTGACACCACAGTTAACAGCCCAGCTACAAAGTAGCTAGCCTTCTCTGTGTCAGCCCTGTTTGAATGTTTGTATGCACCCACATCTGATTAAATATATATTACTGTATCTAGTATTAAAGGCCTGTTGAGGCCTGAATGATGGTGCCAGACTCAACCTATTGCAGCATACTTGCTGGTTACTGCACTTCATTTACTTATCTCCTTTTCTGTGCTATAAATGAGTAGGATATGAGTATTCATGATTTGTGATATTGATTCTTTCTAAGAGGAAATTTCTTTGGTCATATCCGGAAACTTGATGGGGCTTAATATTGACAAGGCCATGAGCCAGAAAAGCTAACTTTGCAGGTTTAGTGGTGTAGGGCACAATAGGGCAAAGGACGATCACTCGTCAGTGCTTATGGCACATGTTCACAGGCCTGCAGGTCACTAGATGCTGGGGAATGTGAAAAACTCAGATCAACAAAAGGAAGAGTCCACCAGTAGAAAGACTGAGAGGTGAGCACTGTACTGAGCAACAATAACAGTTTGTAGCTAACTCACGGACAGTGCAGTGTGTGATCGAAAACAAGGCTAGCAAGTTGATGAGGGAACCCAACACAAGCTAGCAGCCATAGAGTTCCAAAGGTTGTTGTTCCTCTTTTAGCTACTCCTGTTAGGGGTCACCACAGTGGATCATTTGTCCATGTATTTGATTTGGCATGGTTTTTACACTGGATGCCCTTCCTGATGCAACCCTCCCCAATTTTATCCAGACTTGGGGCCAGCACTCAGTATGCACTATTGCATGCAAATCCCAGTGGCTATGGTTGATTCCCTGGCCAGGAATCAAACCCAGGCCACAGCAGTGAGAGCGCTGTGGCATAACCACTAGTCCTCCAGGGACCCCATGGAGTTCCGAAGGTAAAGAATGAAAATTATGCACACCACCACTGAAGAGATGATGATCGGAGTTAAAGGGAGTCTGTGGCCAGCTTTGGAGGACAGGGTGCCTCTAGCTCAGACTATAGTCACAAATTGTTTGACAAATAACTCCATAAGGTGTATATGTGTACGAGGCAAGGAGAAGAATGGTTGGGAGTGTTGTCTATGGTATTTTATTTTATAATATTTTATTGCAAATATTATTTGTAACATGGAAGTTTGTGGCTTAATTATATTGGTATGATATGGTGAAATTTTTTTTATTACTATAACTTTTACTCACAGATCAACAAAAATCTGGCACAGTAGCCATTTGCATGTGCACAATGTGGTTAACGACAGTGTCTCTTACACTCTGTGTATATCAGCTAATTTCTGTTGTAGTGCTCTGCCATCCCATTAGTCCACTGGTTCTACTGTAGTGGGTAGATGCTTGTTATACCTGCAACTGTCGTCCAAGCAGGAGAGGAGAAAAAGTATAGAGATCACAGCACTGACGGACAGTCCTATGTGACAGCACCGCTCCTCCACCACAGCGAAGATGCTCTGTTTGACAAGCAAGTCCACTTTTACTTCATATAAAGCCACCTAACTATGCATCAGGTAGCACAGTCAGTGTACAGTCAGCAAATAATAGTGTTTAGTTTTAACGTGGCCAATGAGAAATGTTTGCTGGTTATTCATAATTAGCACAGTAAGTCCACAGGCAGTACACATGCAGCATCCATGTTTCATTGTAGAATAGGTCTGTATTTATCAGTGACTTTATCTCCTCCATCAGCAGCTCCCACAACTCTTTCTTGTTCCCAAATGTTACCCTTGTCTTTATCTCATGTCTTTTTGCAGTGTGAGTTTCTCCACTGTGTGTCACTTTACCCAGGACTGTGTTGAAGCAGTGATTACAGACATAATTCTTGGGTTTACTTGTATGCTACGAGTTTGGTACACCTGGAATTGAGGATTTTCTCACATTCCTGTCTGCAAATTCCCAAGACGATTTGCTAGATTTCAGTCTCTTAAGTTATTTTCTAATTGAGATGTGTAGTATGTAAATATTGTAGATGAGCTGTAGGTGTGGTAGATACGCTCATCAGAATGGAGTGAATTTACCTGTGGGTTATACAGGATGCTTCATGTGTTGTGCAGGAATGTTGTACCATGTGGAACTGATTGTATTGCACACTTGCTCCAAATTAGAGGGCTGCACATCCCAAAGAGGTTTGATTGGGTTGCACTCCAGGGACTGGAGGCCACAGAAGCAATGAAAGCTATTACTAGAACCATCTGGATACAGTGATGATCAGGTGTCAGAGCCCTAATATGTGCCAGCAAACCATTCCCTACTTCTTCAAACTGTTAGGACTGGTCTGTCCTGCTGACACCCAAAAGGGTTGTTATCGATGCTTTCAGCAGCATGATCTAAAAGTAACCTGATATCTTCTGATGAGTACTTTTATGACGTTTTCCTCAACAGTGTTAAATTGAATATGATTTGCCTAGAGCCAACATAGCTAAAAGCTCATTACTGCCAAGTCAATAAACTCTATCAGCCTGGACACTGTATTAGTCTTATGTTTTCAGTGTTATTAAAAAAAAATATTTCAGTAATAATAAGCAGTTGTTTTAAATGCATCACTTTAGGTGCTCAAGACAACTGTGATAAAAGTATATGCAATTAAATAGCCACTGAATTGAATGTATTATGATGACAAAAATTAAATTTTCAATTACTTTTTAAGACAGGATTAAAAGTGATGTACGAGACAGCATTCATAGATGCTTGACTGATTACTAAACGGTCAAATATTAAAATACCTATTTAGTAACTTCTTTTGTCAAACCTTCTTGCTTTTGTCTTGTTCTATACCTGAACAGAATTATATTTATGGTCCGACGGAAGCTAGTGTATTGCTTTTTCCATGACAGGGTGGCTGTCTGTCTAGAGTATCTGTCTGAAAAATGTTTTGTTTAGTATGAGTACATGTGGATTTTGTAAGTGGATAGTTAGTTTTATGGCTGCAAAGAGATTCTGCACTCAAATAACATGCAGCAAACGCAAGATAATACCTTATACTTCACAAGTTCTATAACTTATTATGGCCCAAGCTTCTATTTGCTGTTTTTCTTGTTACAGCTTGGTTTTCCTGTCATCTAATTTTTCTTCCTGTCCCTTATAAATATCCAGTGTCAGGAAGCCTTAACAGCATGCTGATGGAAACTGTGATGGTAGACCTGCCCTACATATGTGTGTTTATGTGAATCCATGTGTGTGTAAAATGGGGGGAAGCCATTGCCTTGTGCAGTTAAAGAGAGGCAGGAATAAAGCCTGGGCTTTTCTTCTGGGCTCTCCTTCACACCCTGTGATTAACGTACCTTTGGCTTTCAAAGCTATTTTGTGATAGAATTCCAACAGACACTTGTGGTGGTATGTCTTGGGGACTGGGAAAGCACTTCTAGGAAAATCTTGGCAACAAAATCAACTGTGTCCTCCTGGTCACCCATTGGTCACATTTCACTATTCTTTGATAATAGATTATTAGAGAGCTAAAGTTTTCTTCTGCTCAGCATCTGTTCCATGGCAGAAAAATACTCATAATAAAGAGTTTTTCTCTAATAAATCTAATACTGAAATATATATATATATATATTACACAACCCTGAACAAAATCTTTAGACCAGGGAAAATATTACAAGTATTCACACTTCACACTAGTGGATCGTAACCAGGTTGTAAGAACTTCTTCAAAATACCAAAAGAGGAAACAAGAGCAAGAGGCAAAAAATAGAGAGTAGGCAATTTATTGAAAACTGCGTTTAAACTCAAACAGGCTGTTCATCGGCTGATCAAAAGTTTAAGACCGTAGCCTTTAAAAGTTAAAATCTGTGCAAAAATATGGCTATAATGTCATTGTCCTTCAGACAGTCACACTGTCATGATCTCCTGATGGCAAAAGCAAAAAGGCTTTCTGTTTTTGAA
>CM074973.1:9825493-9856389 GCA_037577455.1 Pangasius macronema | reverse complement strand
GCTCTGCTACCTCTAGCTCTGACTCCTGTCTCTTCCTCAGTGCCACTGTCTCTAAACCATACAGCATGGCCGCTCTCTTAAACTCCTGTACCTTCTTCACCTCTTCACCCTGTAACCTTACTGTTCCACTCACCTCCCTTTCATTCACACACATGTACTCAGTCTTACTACGACTGACTTTCATTCTTCTTCTCTCCAGCGCAAACCTCCACCTCTCCAGGTTTTCCTCCACCTGCTCACTGCTCTCACTACAGACTCCCTGCTCTCACTACAGAGAGCAGAAGATAAAACCAGCAGAATAAAAGCATATCCTGTAAGTGTTCCTTCTTGAACCTGTATGATACTGTTGAATTCACCATGTTGTTCATCATGTAATATGGATTAAATTGATATCAAACATGCCCTAATGAATACTTTGGTTAAACCCAAAGTAAATTACCAAAGTAGCTTTAACCTGCGTGGTCTCTCTGACCAGTGCATAATCAACTTACTGCCACAATTTAAATACATTTACACATATACATATACATATACATGTATAACATGAGTGCACAGTAGTTATGAAAACTCAAAAATCACTCAGAACAGGAAAGAGTAACCAACAGATGTCCAATACAAGTCAAAACCTGATGAACCTAGGTCTCTGGTGATGATTCCAGGACTTTTCCAGGAATTAAGCATGTTACGAATTCCTGTTCAATCCCCAAGAGGACTACCTGTCCTGACATGGTTTGTGCAAAGTAGTTTGGAAAAGAAAATGTGACTGTGTCCAATTTCTGTGACTTTTGCTTGAGGTGAAATATCTAATGAACTTTTTGGTCCGATATTTAAATGGCTAGAAGCAGTTTGGTCTGCTGCCTGTATGTTGTGAACCTTCCTTGAGGTCTGTGTGGAGTTCTGCGTGTTCTCCTTGTGTCCTTATGAATTTTGTCTGGGTTCCAGACTGAAGTCCCATACAGAATGTATTATTGCATCATGCCCAGCGTTCCTGGGATAGGCTCCAGATCCACTGCAACACTGGCCAGTATAAACAGGATGAATGAATGAATTAATGCATTTTAGAGAAAAGGCTTAAGAAAGGTCTGTAATGAGGATTGTAAAAGACATGAACAATATAGGTTCTTATGCTGATCAAGTTTCAAAATCAGTTATTAAACGCCAGCTCTGTAACTACAGACTGGAAGCGTTGTTAGAAAGATGCCCTCAAAATGCAATAACCGACAAAATGCAGTGTCTGAACTGTATGATTATGATTGGAATCATGTGTTTTGGTCAGATGACCAAAATCTCACCCTAACCCCAACCCTAACCCAGTGTAAAGTACGATTAGTGGATCTTTGTTTTGTGGCTGGTGATCCAGGTGCTCTTGTGAAGATGGATGGTGTCTTGGATTTTGATATTTCATCCCTAAAATCTGGTTCTGTCAGGAGGTTAGGACATGATAATAAACAAGATAATGTCCACAAACATACCTTGCACAAACCTCAAAATATAACGTGACTATCTATATCACGTTTTTCGACAATATACAGTACATATATTGACCACTACATCCAAAATTCATGGCTCCATCCAACAACATTCGCTCCAGTCACAATGAAAAGCCATTGAGAAGCTTTTAAAAGATTTCGGACCCTTCGGCCCTTAAATAAACCCGTCAGTTCTAACCTGAACACGATAACTGAAAAGCTATAAGCTAAAAGCTAAATTCGTTTAATACCCACAGTGTGATTTATGAAGTCTGAAAGCCATTTTGTATACGATCGTGCGCACAGATTTATACGACAGTTATTAAACGAATAAAACCCTTTCTGCCATTTCGAAGCAAAATAAAACCATTATTTCCTTACAGCTTGTTGAAATTATATTTCAGTTAAAGCAGGCTTATGCAAATGTACATGTTGTCAAGACTACACTTATTTTATCCACACTCAACTGTATAGACGAATCAGATTCCTCAGAGTCTATTCTACATTTATTAACACGTTCTACACAAGAGTGCGAGAAAAGAGAGTTTAGTGAGCTAGGTGTTTAGTGAAACCTCTATGCCATTCTTATACAGTGCAAAATAACGTTTTGGAAGCAGAGGTGGAAAGCACATCATGTGCAGTGGCAAATCCTGGCAGGGTTACAAGAGACCAAAGAATATTGTGCAAGTAAATGCTCCGTGTCTCATGCCTACCAAGTTTTACTGGCTATAATAACATTACTTTTGACAGGTTTCCTTATGCAAACCAGGTTTCATCCAAAATGCCAAAGCAAGCAAAAGTCAAGTAACCAGAAGCGGCTGTTTTTGCGTCTCATCTCCTCTGCTTTTCCTGAATGAAGGCAAACA
Source organism: Pangasius macronema (assembly GCA_037577455.1). NCBI lineage: Eukaryota > Metazoa > Chordata > Actinopteri > Siluriformes > Pangasiidae > Pangasius > Pangasius macronema. The sequence continues at coordinate 9,854,054 of CM074973.1, read as the reverse complement.
CCTATTAAAGAGGAATAAATAGTCCGGCTTTGGCTCTTTCCCCATTTACTGTCTCTTGTTTCTGGTGTTGCTTTTGGAAAGATTTGATACCTTTTCTATATTTATGTGCCTTTTTTAAATTAAAGACTCTCCTTTTGACTTTATGCCCTGAAACTGTAACCCCTTGCTGAAGAATTTGACCTTGCTCATGCTCAGTAAGAGTCAATAAGAAGTGCATTTCCTCCCTTAGGCCAGGATTGCTATTAGCATTGTGACGCAGGTCATGTAACATTACATGAGCAGGACAGCTACGGTTGCCAGGGGAACAGGGAGTGTTACTCCACCCCTCCACCCCATGCACATTCAGCCTCTTATCATCATCTCTCAAAAGAATGCCTCCTCACATATCAGACGATCAGTGCCAGGTTTCTCTCTCTCTCTCTCTCTCTCTCTCTCTTTGTTTGAAAAGCTTCTCCCGTACTTCCCTTACAGAAAATAATCAATGTTTTACTGACATTCACATGGACGTGGTGTGTGGTGTAATTTCCCCACATGCATTTTCATTTCATATAATTCTTTTTTTAACAGCACATGAAAAAACAAAGGAATTTTACATGTATTTTTAAATGAAAATCTTTTCTGTAAGGGCTCTGATGTAAGCCTGCTCTACCTGTAGCTTATACATGAGATCACACAATATATGGCCAAAAGTATATGGACACCTGACCATCACAAGATATGTCTGTATTGAATATCCCATTCCAGATTTATTCCCTCTTTCCTGTTATAATGAGCTCCACTCTTCTGGGAAGCTTTCCACTAGATGTTTGAGCGTGGCTGTGTGGATTTGTGTTCATTCAGCTACAAGAGCATTAGTGAGGTCAGGCGCTGATGTTGTTGAGGAGGTCTGGGGTGCAGTCGGTGTTCCAGTTCATCCCAAAGGTGTTCAGTGGGGTTGAGGTCAGGGCTCTGTGCAGGACACTCGAGTTCTTCCACTCCAACCTTCACACACCATGTCTTCATGGAGCTCGCTTTGTGTACAGGGGCATTGTCATGCTGGAACAGGTTTGGGTCTCTTAGCTCAAGTGAAGGGAAACTGTAATGCTACAGCACACAGAGACGCTCTGTACAGGTGTGTGCTTCAAACTTTGTGACAAGAGTTTAGTGAAGAATCAGATATGGGTGTGATGATCAGGTGTCCACAAACTTTTGGCCATATAGTGTATTTTCTAAGGCCATATACACAAAATATTGAACATACACCATTACTTACCTACCTCCACTCTCTCTCTCTCTCTCTCTCTCTCTCTCTCTCTCTCGCTCTGTCTCTCTCTTAGTTTTTTTTAATAAAATAAATTGAATAAAATAAATAAAGTTAAAATGCCAAATGACCCCACAAGATCAAAACTGTGAAATATTCCTAACCTTGTGGATGCATTTGGTCCACACACACACACACACACACACACACACACACACACACACACACACACACACACTTTATAAACAGCCACAGGATCCAATCAGAGCAGCCCTCTCTGTGACGTCAGTAAAGTGGGCGTGGTCACGCCGGCTAGGTGTGTAATTATTGAGAACGCTCCGGTCTAGTCCACTGGGCTGAGTAGACTAATCCCCTGCTCGTTTAAACCCGCTTGTGCGCTCCATCGAGAGGAGTTGTGTGGAGTAAACATCTGAGGCAGGACGAGTGCAGAACCTGCTCTCTGTGTGCTGGCCAGTGATCCTCAGCTGCTTTAACTATGACAGCAGATTGCCAGCTGCTTCAGTAGACGCGCTCAGGCTTTAGGGACTCGCACGCTGACGATACAGACTCGTGACTGTGTCTTCTTTATTTCTTATCCCGGGATAAACTTCGCCATGACAGCGCGCGAGGACGCACAGGAGCAGAGCCGGCGCTTCTGCGTCTTGTCGTGGGAGCAGGTGCAGCGTTTAGACTCCATCCTCGGGGAAAGTGTGCCCATCCACGGCCGCGGCAACTTCCCTACCCTGTCCATTTCCCCCCGCCAGATCGTGCAGGTAAAGCACTCACACACACACACACACACACACACACACACACACACACACACACACACACACACACACACACACAAACACACACACNTATATACACACACATACACACACACATTATATACACACACATACATGTTATATATGTACACACACACATTATATACACACATACATGTTATATATGTATACACACACACACACACACACACACATTATATACACACACATACACACACACATTATATACACACACATACATGTTATATATGTACACACACACATTATATACACACATACATGTTATATATGTATACACACACACACACACACACACACATTATATACACACACATACACACACACATTATATACACACACATACATGTTATATATGTACACACACACATTATATACATACACATACATATTATACATGTACACACACACACACACATATATATATAATATACACACACATAATATACACATGCACACACACATATTATATACACACATATACACACATACATGTTATATATGTGCACACACACACACACACACACACACATATATATATGCATACATCCATAATATACACATATACACACACATATGTATGTACACACACTTATTCACACACATACACACACACACTTGGTTCTGCACTGCATGCTTTTACACTAAACTTTATTTTGCACACTTCAAACTTCTGAAATATCTCCTGTACAGTAAGTTGCACTCTCACCACTCACGAAGCTGGAGCTCTTCCTTCACTCCACATTAAATTACTGTATATGTTTAATCCAGGTATCTGACAGGTAATGCCCTTGTGCTGGTCCCCACAGAGGAGACTCGCTTTATTTAACAAATTAAACCGTTTTATTAAACAAATAAAACAGCAAAAAGCTGCAGCTTTATTTTAAAAACAATTAAAGGAGTCTTTTGGTTCCTGAGGTTAAGGTTAGGGTTAGATTTAGGCGCAGGCATAGCAGTAATTAGTGTGTGTGTGTGTGTGTGTGTGTGTGTGTGTGTGTGTGTGTGTGTGTGTGTGTGTGTGTGCACGCATGCATGTGTTATTGCTGCTATTTTTGTAAGGATCAAATACTACCACAGTTTAAGCAAAACAAGTATATGGGGATACTAAAGTACTGAGCTGATCTTGCACACAAACCCATTTCATCTGTCGGAAAACATCATTCACACACATACAACAAAATATTCATTCAGCAAAATGCTTCATTTAAACTCCATATTGCAGTTCTGGCAACTCCGACACCATTTTGGGCACTGACGCTCGTATAAGGTGCTGCGTTCAGTATCTTTCAGACCTTTAAAATTAAAAAAAAAAGAAAAAGGCTTCTGATTCCTTTATAACAAAATAATATACAATAAGCCAGAGAAAGAGAAATCCTTCTTTCGTAGCCTTTTGATTAAAAAAAAGGATTAGGTTGTATTGTTCTTGAGCACATTTCAGCACTATCCCTTTCTTCCTTAATAGATTTACCACCTGTGATTCCCAGGGCGCGACTCCAGAAGCTACTGTTTGCCTTCTGTCTCATAAACAGAACATGTTGATTCAATAGACTAAAGGTTTCTTCACAGCGGAAACTTCCACTTGGGATGTATAGATGCATTTTTCTCATTTGAGGCAAAATTGAGGTATAATGATATTTTTACTTACAGGTTTCCCCTTGTCATCTACTTTGAACTGACACGTTGAATATCAAAATAATGTAGGTCTTTTTTTTTTCTGAGTGTAGTAATACCCCGAGGTCCTTTTTAGGGCTTTCTGTTGTGTGAACAATGCAGAGTAAATCATTCTTTAAATATTTCAGCGCACTACAAAGCCCTTATGTGGCATAGTTTATAAAAGGAACAAGCATTCCTCTTCACATGGACCGTTTCCTTTTTTACGTCTCAAATACAGGAAAGCCTGAATTCCATGATTAACACGTTAAGACTATGGGCTTAAAAGGTTTAAAAAACAATCCCTGCCTATACAAACAAGGCAGGTTGCATGCACCAGCATCTGCATTAAACATTAGTGGATATTCTCAATGAGGCTTTTCCTTCCTTTCTCTTAAGTTTATGGAAACCTGCACATGGAACATGGATCAGTTCCATTAAGAAGGAAAGGGGGGGATTTCCAGCGTACCCTGCTTTCAGTAGCTTCATTTGAGAGTACACAGAAGACATTTTTGCTGACAGTCATCACTGACGATTTTTAATCTAGATTGAGTGTTATAGGCCCTTTTTTAGATTCAGCTCTAATGCCTGCACTTGGACCACTTTACACATATTGTGAACATGTTATAGCTGCTGAAGAATTGGGACTTCTTATGTGTTGAGCAAGTTATTGCAGAGTTTCAGTGGAAAATGCATCATGTTTTATACAGACTGGAGAGAGGTACTCCTCCCCTTCAGATGCTCTGTGTCCTAACCAGGGATGGAAAATAACAAATTACATGTACCCTTGTTACAGCACTTGAGTACACTGTAATAACTGTGGGGTTTTTTTTTTTTTAGTATGCTTTAACCACAGTACCTTTACATATAAGTGAATTTCTTTTATGTATATATAATTTATAAATATAAAGCATACAAATTTATAACTTTTATATATTTATAACTTTGCTACACTTATTCTCGAGTACAGTTACAGAGTGAAATTAATGCATGTAAGCCCAGAAGACTGTAGGCCAATCAAAAGACAGTGTGTATGTGCAAATTTTACAGAATTCAATTTTCAGGACCCAATTAAAATAAAGCGCTTTCCTGCTAAACATCTACACTTACACATCCATCAAGCACTTAGCAGAAGGATGTCCGTGAAAGGGGAGACAAATGAGCATCCCTGGCCCAACGTATCATATATCTTCAGTGTTAAACACTTAAAAACAGCATGATAATGATCTGCAAATTATGTGAGCTAAATCCCTAAATGGAGGTATCAGCATTTCACAGCTCAACATCCAACCTGCAGAAACATGTACAGGTAAGCCATTAACTAGCTGAGTGAGCTAGACTAGCTAGCCAGATGTTTTTATGCTTTACAGTATGAAAGCTGTGTATTAACTCGAAGATGTCACTTCGATGTTTGGTAGTGATTGCTTCTTGTGTTAAATATATCTAAAATGCTGCTTCAGGCTATAGGAACCCCACCAGTATTTGGAAAAAAATAAAAATAAAACAGAAAATATAAAGTTTTCAGGTTAACTTATTAATAAAGTAGCAGTACTTTTACACTTCAGTGTGTTTTGTACTCCTTCCACCAATTGTTCTAACACGAGAACACACACACACACACACACACATGATTCCTCTACAGACTTTCCTCTACAGCAACTTTTTGTTTCAGTGCACAAATGTTTGTCTTGCTACACTACTGAAGACTTTTCGTTGAAAAAATTATTAATGCCGCTAATTAAACTGACCTTAAGCTAAACCTCAGTAAACTTAGTAAAAGTAAACCTTTTGGATCTTTCAGTTTTTGAAATAAAAGCTTCAAGTTTTGTAAAAACTTTCACTTGTTGGGACCAGCTAAATGTCCCATCAGTGTCAACACTCATATCTTCCTATCCTTGTTGTTACCATGTGGTCCGCGTTTCCCCGAGGCGAATCATTTTCAGTATGTGGAATTGACTCCAAAGCTTTTGGATTGACTCTTAGTTTTCTGGAATGCGTGGAATTGTGGAATCAACTCTTTTTGGGACGAGCTTCGAGCACCTTTAACGTAAACCAAAAGCAGTATGACGACTTCACATAACATATATTAAAATATATGTTGTGTATGCTAAGAAACTTCAAGAAGATACCAGTGGAATGGTTGATGAAAACAGTTGATGGAAACTGGGCTTGAGTGCTAGATAGTCAGGACTCCATTTAAAGACTTACGTGAAGGATGAAGTAGCTGTAGTGTGTCTAGGAGATGGGGCCATTTTGAAGTAGAGATCTGGAAGTGTGATCCAAAAGTCTTGGAGAAGGCTTGAAGGGATCATATTAAAGACCTTCTTGAGATTAATTGCCTTGAGGAAAGGCATTAGGCTCGTAAAGTGTGGTGTCTTTATTGACTGTGAAAGTTCAATCAGTTATCAGTATATTAGAACCTGAATCTGTCTGTCCATTCAAACCCCATAAAGACAGCGAGGTTGATAAGGTATGGCTTCCATAGGTTGAAGGATTGCCTGACTTGCCTGTTTTGGAGTTGAAGGATTGACAAAACCTGATTTCTACAAGAGATCTGACACAAGTCACTGTGGTAGACCCTTCGTTTACCCCGAGTACTTTACTACAACTCTTCCTTCCCCTCATCTGTACCGGACAGGAAGAAGAAGTGGGACTTTATAGTGCTTCTATAACTGTAGTTCCTTAACCCCTAGTTAGCAAGCCTGAGGTGACAGAGGCAAGGACAAACTGCCTTGGATTTAGAAGAAACTTTGGGAGGAACTGAGGCTCAGCAGGGGGAGCTCATTCTCCTCTGCCTGGCACTGTCTGAACAATTAGTTTACTAGTGGTAAGTGTGTAGCAAGGATAAAATTCTAGTTGTGCCTGGGATCACTACAACTTTACCTGCTGGTGTGGATCCTTTGAGTGTCGAGCAAGATTGGTCAAGCTGGGTGGTCAATAAATCAAGATTCAGGAGCTTGATACAACTGGTGGGCTTCTGTATAGACACCTATTTGGAGTAGAACCCACATGGGATCATGACCCTGTTAACTTGAGGGAAGCTGAAGTGGGATCTGTATGTTTGACTTCTTTCTAATGTGGGATCTGTAAGAGCGAGTGGTAGTAGCTCATAGTGCAAGGGGCAAAAGAGGAGGTGGAATGGCCAGTTGTGCATTGGGGTGAACAAGGGATGGAGCTGGGATGAATAGAAGGAGGTAATTGGGATGAATGTGAGAGGGAGTTGAGATAAGTTAAGAGGGTCAGGATGAATGAGGAGAGAAATCTGATGCCGGAATTCACCTTTTTTCAAAGTTGGCTGTGGCCATGCCATTGCATCTACACCATCTCACAGTGGGTGTATCACTGAAGTGATGTCATCTCACTGATATGTCCTGAAAGATGACTAGTGTTACCTTTTATGGCGTTGAGGTAGAGCGAAAATCTTGTTTTTTAATTTGGTCGATTTGGAAACCGGTGTTGCAATGAGGATGCACTGGAGTTGCCACATATTGAGAGCATGGCTGCTTGACGTAGTGTGCAGAGTTGGGAAGAGTGGTACTTGTTAGTCCAAGTGGTCGTATAGTTCTCCGTAGAGGTCAGTCGATCACCACTTCCGACCTTTCGAGAAGAAACCTAGACACATTTGGAGTATGTTAAATATTACGTACAAACTGAGGCGAGGTGTCACAAAGCTCCGTCATGCAGAAACGTCACTAAAGGAGAAAGACAGGGAAGATAGGAGTTTATATGAAGTTAAATAGGAAGTGTCAGACATGTATGACTAAATGTAGAAGCTGATCTATTCTTGCTGTTAACTACATGCACAGATACGCAAGATGGCTGCCGCACTTATTCATTAGTAACATCAAAAATGCTCAAATGTGTAAAATATGTATTGTAAAATTTGTATCTCATAAGAAGTCACTCACTGTCAATCTCTGGGGTAGCCTTGAGTTACCATGGTAGGTATGCCAGCTTCCTAACTAGGGAAAGATAGGAGCACTGATATACTAGAAAATCTCACTATAGAGATGACCTGTGGATTCCTTGTTAAAGGATTAAGCCTTTTATTGGAAATTGTGTCACTGTCCATTGTGAGCAGCCACAAGACACAACATAATGCAACGGGTGGACACTAGCTGGGAAATGGCTCCAATTCTTTTAATTAAAGATCATGAAGAAAGAGAGGAAAAAAGAAGTGGAAAAAGGATAAAGAAAGAGTGGGATACTAGACAGGCTCTTTGTGCTTGCAGGGGAACTCAGCCAGCATGGCATATGTGAAACAAAAGGCCTACAGAATCATCAGAAGACATTTAGAGCTTGAGCTGCACTGAGCTCTGTTTTATGATCAGGATTAGCTGTAACTGTGAGAAATTGTTATATTGAAAAGATCAAATGGAAAATGAGTTTCATGACACTTTCTTTCAATAAAGTCTGACATTGTCACTAATCTGATATTGTATAATGCCTATAAACCGATTTAAATATGCATTTGACTTGAATAGGCAAGACGTGCGAGGTAGCAAGCTCAGTGTTACTTAGCACGGCTACAGTTAAATCAGAAGTCCTTTCATGCTCTCAGCTTGCGAAAATGACAAACAACATGAAATTTGAGTGGATTTTTTTTTGCCAACCCTACTGAGGTCTCTCCAGTGCAAAACTGCTTAATCATCTGGCCATGGCTATACGCTGGAATGCTTCGATAATTGTGAAAACGTTCTACTGAGAGTTTAACAGTTTAATTTTAAGGATATGCCTAACTGACTTTTCTGTGTAATGATACCCATGACGATAAGTTTTTCGTTGTGATTGCCATGGCAAATTAATCATCAAGTTTTTATACAGCCTAATTTTTAAAATGAGCATGAAAAAACATTAGCGTTCGAAACATATTAGTAATGATGAGTAGTGTCTCCCTCCACTGTGGGGCCTTTGACATGTATAGTAGTGGTGGTCTCTAGTCGGCGAGGGGGTTTGAGGGTATGCTTAAGCATGGGAAGCTCTTTTTTGTGCCAATAGAAGTGTATTTTGTGGTAGAATAGCGCAGTGGTTAGGGTTAGGGTTAGGGTTAGTAACCGGTAACCGGGGTTCAATCCTCAGCTCAGATACGAGCGTGGAGTTTGATTTCATCTGAATACTTGCTGTGTGTTGTCATTTATTTTGCTGTCGACTGTTGTTGTTTAATGTCCTGTGTGAATGTTACACTGTGTCCCAGAGGAACCACATTTCGTTCCTCACTCAACACACTGTGGTGAGAAGGAATGGCAAATAAAGCTCTCTTTGAGCTTTGAACTTTGAGTTTGCTGCTTAGCATCATTATGTGGCTAGCTTGGCTACACGCAAAGCGATTTTTTTGTTCTTTGTTATTACACAAACGATTTCTTCGGGGTGACTTTCGAAATTCGCGGAACCCACTTTTAATAAAGCTTTTACAGTTTAAAGCTTTTAATAGCGTCTTTTGGTTGAGTATAAACCAAACTATTCTTAAAACTATTGTTTTAACTATTGTTTAAAGTCACACCCGCCGAGACACGCGGTAAGAATGCACACTCGTTCATTTTTATGTGTTCTTTACATTACACAACTTCGCCGAAACATAAGCTGCATCGAAATCCAACTAAATCCATAATAAAATTACAACATAATATTTCTGTATAAAAATAACAAATTTCTTAACATAAAAGTCACCAGTATCAATGCTATTAGAATGCCAAGAGCATTATTTTCCATTTAGTTAAATAATTTCACTTTTTCTCTCGCTAATAGCTAAGTTCGCCTTCGTATGTGAAACTGTAAATTGTCAAATTGTTTTTTTTATGCCTTTTGTTTTATTTTATTTAATATATTATTTTTTATGTTAAAGAAGGCAGGAAGTAGTTTATCTAATTAAAACTCTTGGAAAAATTGTCTCAAAATTTGTATTAAAAACAGATATGGAAGAGATTGTGGTTTGCAAAAGATCTAATTTTTAACTGATTAAACAACGTGTTTGTGGCACTGAGGAAGAGACAGGAGTCAGAGCTAGAGGTAGCAGAACTGAAGATGTTGAGGTTCTCTTTGGGAGTGACGAGGNTGCAGAAGATAGGGATAGGTGGAGAGTGATGATTCACTGTGGAGACCCCTGAAGGGAAAAGCCAAAAGAAGAAGAAGGAGAAGATTAAACAACGTGTTTGCTTGTATTGCGATCAGACATGATTACTATGCCGTGTAGTAACCCATGAGCATTCGTTTCCATTAATAAAAACATAAAGTTTGACATTGGGCATGTTTGGAATCAAACCATGCTCTTTTAACTGCATTTGTAAACTGCAGAATATTGTTTGGATCCTGTGTTTTAGAGCGTTTTTAGTTTATATGAGATTTCCTTTATATTTCTTTAATCTAACACAGTATCGCCCGTCCTATCGGTCCGTGTGGAAATCTTACAGCTTGTTTTTTGTGCATGTTTTATTCTCATGAAAATAGACTGGGTGTTCAGTGACAAGTGTTAATACTTGCTTGGGCATGGTATGTGTATATATTTTGGTAGTAAACATAATAGAAAACTTGATATTGGTATCAAAATTGCATGACAGACTGATGTATTAATCACAAGATCTATATTTTAATCTACAAGGTGTCCCAGAAGTCTCCATATCATGGGGGAAATTAACACTTTCTAGCAAAATGTCTTCTAAAATTTTTCATACTTAGTTTATATATATATGTATATATGTATGTATATATGTATGTATATTTCATGTATGTATGTATATTTCAGATAGCCTTTAAGAATGTCTTTGACAGAAGAAGAAAGCATTCTCATGGCTGGATTCAGAAGCTGTCACAAGGTTGCGATGGACATGCAATTACATGCATAACACTAGATGTGTTAACACAAGCTCATCACGAGTGAGAAAGACGACTCTGTGTATGTTCAGACAGAAATCGCAATCATATAGAGGATGTTTTGTAACTAAATTTACATTTTGCTAATGTATGGAGACTTTTGGGACACTCTGTATACTTTAATCTATACTTTAATCGTTAAAAACTGCAGAGTGTGTTACATTACACCAGAGGTGGAAAAAGTAAAGTACTCATCTAAATAAATATCATTTCAGAGCCTTTAGACCGTTAACTACAAAAGTGTAAATTTTTACATTGACATTAATGTGTGGAAGTAAAAAGTAGATTTTCCACACGGTTTTCACCCCGAATGTTACACTGATCTTCACCAAGGAAAGTTGGCAAACGTTAACAAGCTTAGGAACAAAAGCTGAATTTATTCTTTAATATGTTACTCAGGATAATAACCGCTGTAATGTAGTCATTCTCATATGAAGAATATAGATAACAACATGGATAGTTAAATGTCTTGTGTAAATTTTGATCAATCAATTGGATTTTCTTAATTGGATGTACATCAGTTGTGACACACACACACACACACACACACACACACACACACACACACACACACACACACACACCAAATGTACATCCAATCACACATGTAGAAATGTACAAAGATCATATCATTCCCCCACCTGGTGTTGTCACATCCATTAGAGATGAAATTTATTAGATGATGAATATTTTCCAAAAAATATTACAGATGTCCTAAAGTATCTGTTATGCCATGTAGTGATTTGTCTAGTGAAATGTAATAAGCAAATTGAAAGAATAACTCAAGTATAAACATACTTTACTTAAGTACAATAATGAAGTAAGTGCACGTCACATCTGCTACTCCAACTCATCATTACGATGGATGGAAGTTTAAAGTGAACCAGGGTGGACTGTGTGGTCGTGGATGTAGACCTCACTCAGAGAGTAAGAGAAAGAGCACGAGCGAGGGATAAAAAAAGCCAGGAGCTTTTAAACCAAGACAAGCAGCGACTTGCCATACCTTGAGGATAATCTGCATGCTTTCAGAGAACTGAATCCCTTCGCGTGTAAAGTATATGACTTATACGGCTAAATCTCTCATCTGTGTCAAATCAGGGAGGTATGTTTTCCTTTGAGAACAGTGTGTGGAAGGGAAAGTGAATATTTTGCTTCCTAACTGTGTACGTCTAGCATGGAAGACTGGAAAATGACTCAGTTTTCCACCACTCTGACTAATTATCTAGACTGCTGAAGAATTCAGTGGTAAGGTCTTCACTGGACTTGTGCATTATGGTTATGCTTACTTACACATAATATAATACATTTATATTTTTTATTGTCTTACAAAGAAAGTGGTCATGTATGGAAAACACGGGCTGCATTTACATTGCCAACCAATTCTGATTTTTTACGCTGACTTCTGAGATTTATTGCTGCGTACGTGTAAACAGCTTGACTAAACTTTTTCACTAATGAGGTTCTAAACACTCACATCAGATGTGCTTGTTGTTTCTGAAGTTACTGTCATTGTTATGTGATGATAGGCTAGACCAAAATCTAGGCTAAATATGTACGTGGATATTTCTCAGGCCATTGCAGAGCTTCACTGACAACTTAAAGGCAAAATCCAAAGAAGCTAAAGAGCTTTCTGTGAGCGAGCTACATGGCCTAGCCATGGGTATTGCATGCAAATGTCTGCTGACCAACTGATGACCAACTCCTGTGCTGGTAGAATTTTGGGTTATGACCAAGATCAAGAGTGCAGTAGGACCAAAATATAGCTTATGTCTTGAGATAATTATGGACTTAGATTGCACAATATAGTCCCAATGTTGTATTTTGGATAGTTTCTAGCTAGAATCACTAGATTTCTGAAAGTGGCAGGATGCAGACCGAGCGTGAAAACAAGCTTGTGCGCTAACTACGATGCTGACATGGCTTGTAACTGCTGTGCTGTGATGATCCACCATAAAGACAGGCTGACACATGCATGAAAACGAATGGGTTATACCGAAAAAGTGTATGTATTTATATGATCGCTGACCTGATGAAATCGCATTTGCATCTAGAAGTGTTCTTATTTTTTTCTGCATTTCTTTCTGTTTCTGTTCCTTTTGTCTTCCTGCTTGCTGTAGGTGGTAAGGGCCAGACTGGAGGATCGAAGTGTGGCAGTCCGTGATGTGAAGCTTAATGGATCGGCTGCAAGCTATGTGCTTTACAAGGACACAGGCTTAGGCTACAAGGACCTAGATCTGATCTTTGGCCTGAGTTTGTGTGATGACAGGACGTTTGATGTGGTAAAGGAAGTGGTGCTGGCCAGCCTGCTGGACTTCCTTCCAGCTGGAGTGAACCGCGAGCGCCTCAGCGCCCTTGCCCTCAAGGAGGCATATGTGCAGAAGCTGGTTAAAGTGCGCACTGACACAGACTGCTGGAGCCTCATCTCTCTGTCCAACAATACAGGCAAGAACGTGGAGCTGAAGTTTGTTGACACACTACGACGCCAGTTTGAGTTCAGCGTCGACTCGTTTCAGATCGGTCTTGACTCGCTGCTGCTGTTTGACCGCTGCTCTGAGGCACCCATGTCCGAGAGCTTTCACCCAACTGTGCTTGGTGAGAGCATGTATGGCGATTTTGAGGAAGCTCTGGAACACCTGCGCTCCAAGACTATTGCTACACACAGTCCCGAGGAGATCCGTGGTGGCGGTTTGCTGAAATACTGCCACCTGCTGGTGCGTGGCTTCCGGCCAGCGTCGGAGGAGCACATGAAAACGCTCCAGCGCTACATGTGCTCGCGCTTCTTCATTGACTTCCCAGACGTGGGTGAGCAACGCCGGAAACTTGAGGCGTACCTTCAGAACCACTTTGCTGGCATGGAACACAAACGCTACGAGTGCCTGGTGACTTTGCGGAATGTCGTCGACGAAAGCACCGTATGCCTAATGGGTCACGAGCGGCGACAGACCCTGGCGCTCATCTCGGCACTGGCACTGCGCACGCTCACCGAGCAGAATGCCATCCCTGCGCTCCCTAACGTCACCTGCTACTACCAGCCAGCTCCGTACGTGCATGACGGGAACTTTAGCAATTACTACGTGGCTCATGTGCACTCTCCTGCAAACACCTACCGGACATGGCTACCCTGCAGCTGAGTCACAAGTAGAGGCAGATGGCGATGATGACAAAGATGGCTTCAAAATGCATTCCAGCTCTGAGCTGTTTTTAAGAGTGTATGCCTTTCCATACACGTCAGTCTTCGTCGAAGAGAGAAGAAGAAAAAAAGGGGAATGATCACGTATCTGTGATTATATCTTTCCTTTTACCTAATTCTTTACATACCGTCACCCACCTCCACCAAAATAATGAAGACTGCTGTAACCGTAAAACTGGTTTGAGCCTTTCTGTGTTGTTTTTAACCATACAAGTTGAGATTTTATGAAAACACGTGCAAAGGAACTGAGAGAAAAAAAATGAAACAGTTCTTCACATATAAATTTTTCAAATGTAATCCATTTTGTGGATATACAGTAAATGTATATAGTTTTTTTTAAATGTATGTATATACAATAAATGTTTATAACTTAAAAAAAGTCCCAATCATTCTGCGGAAAAAAAAAAAAACTGAAAAGATTTTACAAGTGTGTGCACAAGGCTAATGTTCCGCTCTGACTGTGGTTTTCAGATTCCCTTCTTATTTGAGCTTGTGACAACCAAAGATTTTATTTTTAAGCTCCCTGTTTTGAATTGTTATGTCTGTGATTCAAAGTGCCTGAAACTGACTACAAAACACAGAAGTATGTAACAGTTTCATCCTTTGGGATTTTGTAAACTGTATTTTTATTTTCAGCATCAGGGCATTTTCTTATTAAATCAATAAAATAAAAACAGAATTTAAATGTTGAACTTTTTTTAGTGTATTTTTTATTATTGTTGGATTTATTTTGTATATGTTTAGGTGTGCTTTTTTTAAAGAATTATATTCATCCATCCATTCATCTCTTTCTCTTCATCTCTGTCTGTCTATACACACACACACACACACACACACACACACACTGTACTGTGCAAAAGTCTTCGGCACCCTATTTTTTAGTACAAACTTTGTTATGGATTTTTATTTCATGACATCTGCATTATTGATTCAGTACAAAAAAACATTTTAGATTCCAATCATTAGTTTTCCAGCACAAAATGAAATACTACAGAAAAATGTTTGTGTGTCAGTAAAGAAAGCAGCAGGTGACATAAGAGACACTTTTCAGATAAAAACAGAATGAAGGCTTTTGGTTTCGCTGCAGAAATAAGAAGCGAGTCGACAGTCGAAGTCTCCAGAAGAACTGCGGCTGCTTCTGCAAGATGCTCAGTAACACTTCCAGCTCATTTCCTATTATATAACTTCACACACTGTACCTGAGAGTACTCAGTTTTTAAACCAAAGGGTCATCACATCAAATATCGTCTTTGTTTCATTGAGTACTGTTTACTGCCCTTTATAGTATTTTTTTTTAAAAATGTAGAACCATTTAATTTAGTTATTTTCAAGGCTTCTTTGCTCTACAGCACTTCTTTGCATGTGCCTAAGAAAAATACGAACGACATTGTGTTCACTTCATGGCTCTACTGTCGGTTTTTTTTTTCTAAATTTTTTTCACCTGGTGCACAATATACTGCTGCTGAGAACGCTTTGTCTGTGAGTGATGTGGAAACATCTACTCTCGCTGGAATCGCAATTAGCATCGACAGCAAAAACAGCTGATAGAAATAGCACGGCTTGCCATGGAAAACTGATTATGACAGGCGTTTTTCTCGCAGATTTCCCACTTGTGTTCATTTGAGAAGCCTGTCATTTGTGTCCTGGTTAAGACAGATACGCATATGCAGCACTGAACCGAAATACTAAACCAAAAAAATTTTACTAAATAGCACTTGCTATTCCATCACAAATGATAGCTTTTTCTCATATGGGAAAATAGGATCAGAAAGTAAACAGTGGCTAGTCTACATAAGGAAAAAAAAAAAGAGCACCCTCTTGGGATGCATGCTGTAGTGGAAACCAAATGGAAAGCCATCTGGTCTGGTGAGTAGAATTGTTTCCACACACACACACACACACACACACACACACACACACACACACACACGTCCGCTCAATACCATGAAAAAGGGAAAAATTATCCCACTGAAGAATGATTTTACATACATACATACTTATATACATACATACACGCAAACATTGTGCTTCTGATGCATCATTTCCATCTCCCATGACTCCCAGCACAGAGGCTTGTCATTTCATTTCTTAGCATTTCTGTCATATGAGTCATATTGCTTGGACAGAGGTCTAGTACATCCCTGTGTGTACTGTTCTGCAGACAAAGTCCATTCAGCTAACTCATGTTTGCTTGTGTGGAAAGCCTTACTTCTTCACTTGGCTGAGAATGAAATACTCCAGTGATGCTTTCCAGAGAAAACCCCCAGATGTACACGACAAAACTTTAGACACACCTGCTTATAAAGGTTTATTTTTTCTTTTTCTATGTCTACTTCTTCTTCTTCTTCTTCTTCTTCTTCTTCTTCTTTTTCACTTCTACTATTTCAAAAAGAAAAATGAACACTATAAATTATACATGGAATCTATGGAATTTATGGGCTGACCAAGAAAAGTGTCATGCGCTATAATGCTTCGATCCTAAGCTCGGGTTAATTACCTGTGCATGTTCCTCCATGTTCATGTCGGGTTCCTCCAGGTTCTCTGGTTTCCTCCCACTGTCCAAAATCAGGTAGGACGATGAATGAACTGTAGTCCTGGTGATGTTTTTGCATTTTTGCTCTTGACATGTTCTCAACTAGCTTCAAAGGGAGTATCAAATTTATAAGTGTTTGTAAAATTGTCTGTAAGACAATGAAACATAGTGTATATTCAATCAAACTCTTCAACTAACTTTGGCTTACAGTAACAAGGGCCAAGCAAGACTCTTCGCACTTACTCATTGCTCTGAAGATTGCAAGCATCCTCAAGAGGTCATTGCGAATGGAATTAAATGAACAGTTGTACAACAGATCTCCACAGTGTAATATATACATGTATGTGAAATACTCTGTTCTATAACTAAAATGCAAACATGCCAAAATGCTTCAATCACTCAAATTGGTGAGAATGGCCAGAGGATGAGTGTGAACTAGCATGAACTTTTCTAAAGCTCTACAATATTAATAGTGAAGTGAAATGACTTTGTGGTGACCCATACTCGGAATTTGTGCTCTGCATTTAACCCATCCAAGTGCACACACACAGTAGTGAACANCGAGACTCGAACCCACCACCTTCAGGTTCACCTTCAGGTTACAAGTCCGACTCTCAGACCATTAGGCCACAACTGCCCACATTAGGATCGACTAATTACTTTCACTGCAAAATCCTGAGGTCCTTTTGAACAGCATTACCATTTCATTACCATTACCTTGATTTGAGTATCAAGGATTTTTCCTCATTCAGTATTTCACGACCCTTAACTCACCCCACTCTAAGATGTTTCACAAAGGTTACAAAGATTTACAGTGGGGTCCAGACGTTCTACTTTAATACAACAAATTTCATTACAAATGATATTATTGACCACAACTTGAGTGAAAAGTAGAATCTTTGAAATGTTTACATGAATTTTGGAGTCTCTATTATTTAGATAGTATTTGGTACGTCCCATTTTTGCTTTAATAACAGTGTGCACTCGGGCTGAACACAAGCTTCAATAGTAGAGATTAGGCATGAAATGATTAGGAAAATCTGACCTTTTGTACAAAGCAGTTAAGATATTTGCATACATTCATGAATATTAAAGATATTGAACATTTTCTTTCTGTTTAGTTCCCATTTTAAATGAAAAATCACTGTGGTCTCAGACTTTGGACCCCACAGTGTGTTACTAAATGTAGAGTTCTGATATATTACATTAGGAATCAGACAACCAAAGAAGATAAAAAGAAAAAAAACTGCCGGAGGAAATTCCAAAGTACTCATGAATTCAGGAATGTGCTGGAAAGTATGAACTGAAGCACTTTTTGTGTTGAAAATGTGATGAAACGGGAAGCTTATTCATAAAACTAAATGCTGTTGAACTGATTAGAAGAATTCTCCCTCTCTCTCTCTCTCTCTCTCTCTCTCTCTCTCTCTCTCTCTCTCTCACACACACACACATAACAGTTTTTTTAAACAGTTTTCATAACAGTCATCTACCAGAATGAAAAGACCATCTTGCTTTAATTTTGTGTGTGAGTCAAAATATTTGATGTTTACAGTGTGTGTGTGTGTGTGTGTGTGTGTGTGTGTGTGTGTGATTTAGGGAGGGTGAGACCCCTGTACTTCCTGCTTCCTGTGAGCCACTGGATAAACTCTGCTCCTCTAAAAGGTTGCTTGTTTGTCCATCCTGGGCCCACATATACCGCTAGACCCTTACTGCATATTTATGAGCTCTTGTTCTATTGAGTGGAGAGAGAGAGAGAGAGAGAGAGAGAGAGAGAGAGAGGTGGGGGGGGTGGTAGGGGTTGTTGTTGGGAGAGTCTGTGTAACAATGCCAGCAATGATCCCTTTTTACAATCCTAATCTTTTGACTTTTTGGGGACCACACTTTGTAGAAGCACTGCTGTCTTAGCTTTTCTCCAGTAGTTACACAGTGCCAAAGGATTATACAGGATTATGGATAATACAATGTGAGTTTGTTCACGCTTGTTTAAGCAGGCTCTTTGAATCACAATGTTAATAACTGGGGCATTTTTGCATGCAGCATGTGCATAACAACAACACTAGATTCAACCCAACCCAGGATGCTTGCTTACATGTGCTTGAGATGTCCTGTTAGATATATTAATATAAAAAGTAATTATTAATATTAATGCTAATTCACTCTAGATGTTTCTGGAGTAGATATTTCTATTCCCAAAAAGCATTCAGTACTCTATGCATCCATTTCGCTGTACTTGGTTTACATCTGTGAGAATATGACTGGTTCAACACATGCTATTCATTATAATGGTATTCATTAGGAGCAGATTCTCTTGGCATATGAATCAGACCATATGTCTCTTTAGAGCAGCCACCAGAATTCTTTCAGCTTTATCAGCAAACCCATGAGGCAGTATCTGAATTTTGATAACAGGTCATTTAGGGTGTGAATATATATAATCACATGTGGCAGCACGACTACTGTATTGTAAATAAAACCCATATAATCACTGCCTTTGCATAATCACCCCATATTTGATTTTTCATTTTTTTAATAACCTTCAGAAGATGAAACGTCATGCAAGACCATTATGCAATTATCAATCTTTAAGGTCAGAATTTGCTGAGTCAGACCTGTCTTCTGTCTTCTAGTAATGTCTCTAGTGTTGGGTAGGTCTGTTTACCCAGTATACAGTATATCTCCGGCTACCAACCCTACATCAAGAATACAGAGAGAGAGTGGAGCACTCACACCCTGAAACAATTTGAGCTAGGGGAGAAACAAAAACAGACTTAGATGATGTGAAATATCTGGATATTTGAATTCAGAATTACACTATGCACACTAGTGAAGCTAGAATCCTACCATGAGTGTGGACATATATTTTAATGGCATGCTTTAATGAGAAATGCTTGTGGACTGGTTTCTTGAGGACTGCTATTTCTAGAAAAAAGAAGTCAAACATTTAGTTACGGGTTAGTTTCAGGAAACTGGCACTGAGTCGCTTATGCTAAAGAGAGCTGCTTTTAAATAATGCAAAAGTGTATTACAAAAGTGCATGTGTCTTGGTGTGAGTATATTACTTGCAAACTGTCCCTCATGCCATATAAATTGTTAACCAGAAAGATGTATGTACATTCTACATAAAGAGAAGCACTATGTATACATTATCATTGCGTAACCTTAACCATTGCGTAAATGGCGAAAAAATGAGGATGTTCTCTGTGTTCCTCTTTTTTAATAATAAATGTCATTCTCTCCCACCATCTCATTCTTCTCTTCAGAGTCTCTCTCACTCTGTCACTTCCTCTATTTCTGAATATACAGATCCTTTTTTTAATGTTTTAAAATGCTCGTAACTTATCTAACTGTGGTTCTATGAACTCTGCATATAACATCTAGACATGGCGAAAATCACCTGGATACTTTCTTGTGTTAAAGTGACATTATAGCCCATCTGTAATCCATGGTGATGACATCCACCACCTTGTGAACCAGCTTCGATTTATATATAAGGGAACTCCTCATGTATTTCTGCTATGACAGAACAGTTGGTCTGAGAATTGGATGGCTGCCATCCAGTTTAAATAGCACCATATGGCACTTTTGGGGCACAGCAATGAAAGTCCTTCAGGTTTGCCCTCACTGAACCCTGCAAAGTCAAACTGATTCACAAAATTGTGTGATAAGACTTTGGGAAGGAATGCTGGATTCAACCACAAGGTCACCACAGAGTCCTCACCGCAGAGTCCACCAACACATTCAAGGCAAGCTTACAGCCAGGGCATGCAGTTCTCCCATTCTTTTTGCCAAAGTGAACGTAAAGAATGGCCTTAAGGACCTCCAGCACATCATGCCAAACAGTTAGGGAATTATGGCAGATAGACACAACATCTCTTTCCGAGAGGCTGTAACATGTTTATGTGCCCCAGACAGATGCCATCCATGGTGCTGTGGTGCCCTGCAATAGCTGCTACAGATCTTGGTGAAGAACCCACCAGGGTTTTCTGACCACCAGCAAAAGCAGTAGTGGAAACCAAGGTCTTTCCAGATATTTTGAGCTGTATTTTGGTTGTGAAATTTTGTGCAATGTAGTAAAAAAAATCAGCAGTAGAGAAGGAAGAACGTATAGTAGATGGTGAGGGCGGTTAAGGGCCAGTGCATCCTGTCCCAGCTGTCTGGCTGTGCCAGGCAACCCACAATAGGCAACATGTTGACTTGGCATTGGCTTAGCCAAACCTTTCACAGGTTTGGGATAACTCTTGTGGGTACAGACACCACTCCTATGGGCATATACACTGCCTCAATTGAGTAGATTGGTCCACCTAATGAGAAATCAAGGTGGAGAAATCTGCTTGACCTTTTGCTGCCCTGATGGTTGAAGTAACTGACAATGTCTGCACAAACCAACATGTTCCAACATATGGCGATGTCTCAGACCTGGTAGGAAGAACATGAGTTCCAGATGGACTGCTGTCA
This sequence comes from Pangasius macronema, assembly GCA_037577455.1. Taxonomy (NCBI): domain Eukaryota; kingdom Metazoa; phylum Chordata; class Actinopteri; order Siluriformes; family Pangasiidae; genus Pangasius; species Pangasius macronema. The sequence goes on along the minus strand of CM074973.1, from coordinate 9,833,310 downwards.
ATTCCAGTTTGTTGATGTGGTCTTATGCAATAGGACCACATGCCCACTGTGCCCCTGTGGCATAGTACATTGCTCCCCAGTCTGTAATGAGGCTTCTATGGTGACTACCCCCCAAGCACACTCCTTCAGTTAGAGAAGCCTTGCATCTCCAGCAAGCTAAAGCCTGGGCTGCTCTTAGACATGTTTCCATTTGTGGTGTCTGGGGGCTGGCCATAAGCTGATAACTCATTTCTGAAAAGCTTTTACCTCCAGTAAGCCTAGGGGAATTACTGCTGGAAGCATGGCTAAATCTGATTTACAAACATCATAAGGTTTGCCATACCTGGCTGGCTTGCATTCACAGTAAACCTAGCCTCATATTAATAAATTGTGTGGCCTACCTCAGTTTTAGTGAGATCCCTTTTTCTGTGTTTACTGTGAGACAGAGCACTGTAATGTGTGAGAGCAGGTTGGACATATTCTGAATCACCTGCTTTTGAGGGGATACATTGGAGCCAGACATCCAAATACAGCTGCACCCTAATGCCACTATTCTGATGGGCACACTGTTTAGTGCTCATCACACAAAATGGACCAGAGGCAGTCAGACATCTGCTAGGGGCCTGAAAGCACAACTCTCCCTTTCTATGGCTCCCCTCCAAAACAAACAACAACTGAAAAAAAATAAACAACAGACAATAACAATTGTAATGGCAAGGCCAATTCTTTTGTCTTTACTATAAACTGAAGACATTTGGATTTGTAATCAAAAGATGAATTTGGAACGATAGATCAGAATTTCAGCTCTCATTTCCTAATATTCACATCTAGATGTGTTAGACAACTTAGAACATGGTACCATTGGTGGCAGACCACCCAATTTTCAGGTGAGTAAAAGTAAAGGAACAAAAAAAGAGTTAATTTTACTTAAATATAAATAGAGTTAAATTTACTTAAAGTAAATTTGAGTAAATAACTCTTAATATTTGGTTGCATATCCATCACTTGCAGTAACTGCATCAAGCTGGTGACACAATGACATCACCAAACTGTTGCATTCTTCTATTGTGATACTTTTCCAGAGTTGTACAGCAGCTTCATTCAGTTGTTGTTTGCTTTTGAGGGTTTCTCCTATCAGTCTCCTCTTCAGGAGGTGATATGCATTCTCTAAGGTCTGGTGATTAACTTGGCCAGTCCAAAACCTTCCACTTTTTTCCCCCTGATGAAGTCCTTTGTTGTGTTGGCATTGTGTTTTGGGTCATTGTCTTGCTGCATGATGAAGATCCTCCCAATTAGATTGGATGCATTTCTCTGTAAATTGGCAGACAGAATATTTCTGAATTCATTCTGCTGCTACCATCAGGAGTTACATCATCAATAAAGATTAGTGAGCCTGTTCCAAAAGCAGCCATGCAAGCCCAAGCCATGACACTACCTCCACTGTGCTTGACAGATGAGCATCCGATGGTTTGGATCATGAGCAGAGCCTTTCTTTCTCCACACGTTGGCCTTTCCATCCCTTTGGTAGACATTAATCTTGGTTCCAGAACTTTTCTGGTTCATCTCTGTGTTTCTTTGCAAATTCCAATCAGCCTTCTGATTTTCACTGCTGATGAGTGGTTTGCATCTTGTAGTATGGCCTCTATATTTCTAGAATTCCTCACCTTCAAGAAGCACTCTCCTGATTGTTTAAATATAACACAGCAGCTGCACTCATTTGTGTTTATTTGAGCTTTGCACAGCAAACCAGAACTTTTGCAGTCTAAACTACAGGTGTGGTGGAGTTCTTATGTGGATGTCTTACAAGTAAGCTAGCCAGCAAACATACGTCACTTACCTTCCATATGTAATCTACCAGCTTACTAGTAACAAGTATAATTTTCAGAATATAAAGGTTGGTATAAGCCAACAAACAAACAAACAGATAAATTCCCCCTTCATGGATCAAGACCTTGTTGTAGTGAACCTCAGGACTATATCACTGGGAGCTTAATGCTTCCAGTAAAGCCACACTTGGTGAAGGTAGAAGAGGCCTGGGAGCCTCCTCTGCCCGTAATAATGATGTGGAGCCATTTTGTGGCCTCATCACCAAGAAGATGAAGGGTGGGAGTCAGGTTTAAAACCTGTCAGGTTGCAGGTATGTGATATGTATACAGTCTTAGACAGACTAAACCCTTGCAAATATGGAACATGGAATGTCACATTGCTGGTAGGGAAAGAGTCAGACTTACTGCATAAGATAGAAAGGTATATAGCTGGCCATACAATCAACACACAGTAAAGGTTCTGGTAACAAAATCTTTGATCGGCAGTGATCTCTCTCTCTCACACTTACCAGTTGGGGTTTTTCCCACTGGACAAGAGGGCTGCCTTAATGTGATTTTGAGATCTCAGGAAGGAAAGCTCTGACTGTTTTTTGTGCATATGCACCAAATATCAGTTCTGAATATTCAGCATTATTTAAGAAGGTGGACCAGGTGCTTGATAGGGCTGACTCAATAGTGCCCCTAGGGAATTCAGTGCTTATATTGAGAATGATGGAAATACCTGGAGGTAGATACATGATAGGATGAAGAGCCTATCTCACCGTTGGCTTGGGAACTTTTGAGGATCCCGCAGGAGGAGCTGGAATCTGTAGTTAGGGGCAGAGAAGTCTGGGCTGACCTTCTCAGGCTATTGAAGAACCTGCTGGACATGACTGTAGACATAGCAGTCTTTGGTTTCCAAAGGATTCAGACACCAGTTGCATGAGCATCTTGTAGCTTCTTAGGGTAGCCACTTTATGTACTGTGGAAAAAAAATGGGGGGATTCAATCCAAGTGAAGAAAACTATGATCTCATTTGTGTAGGGAACTCCAAATAAGGCTAACAATGCTAAAGATGGAAGGCTAACTCCAAGCTATAAAGTGCCATAGAGCTTCATATCATTTAACAATAAATGCATGACTTGAAAATACAAAAATACTTCCTATGAATCCTGTAACTCCACGAGTAGTAACAAAGTGCCAAGCACCATATGGTGTGTATGTAGTTCCGAAATGTGTAAGAGGTGAGAAGAAGAAAGATAGCTGTATGCAGGGGTGGCTGGTATAAATGTGCTAGCAGAGCTAAGCCCCTTGTCACTCAAAGATAAAAAGACATCAGTATAAGATTTCATTTTTGCCTTCCACAAAATACTTTTGTAGAACTAAGAGCAACATCACTATCAACAGTCGTAAGAAAAATAAAGAGAATGACTAAGAAGAATGATCAGGAGAGGCTAGATCAGGCTAATTCTAACAAGCCCACTGCAGTAGATGGAACCAGCCTATCAGAGACAGTCATTACAAGTGAAACGCTTCCTATATTTGGTATTTGCTATTTGGAGAAAACAGCTTTAATCTAGCAGGGCATTATGGACATGAATTAAAAAAAAAATTAAATCGCAAATGTAGCTGCCTGTCTGCCTTAATGTGTGTGTGTGTGTGTGTGTGTAATGCTTTGCCTTAATAATATCCTTATTATGCAACAAATGAGACCTTATAGTTTCAATGATAGATTTTAGCCCTCCCATCTAATATCAGCTGTCACTGGGTGCAGGACGTCTTACTCTAAATATTGTCATTTGTGATTTCCTCACAAGTAAATGGAGACCATTGATGCCTAGGAGGATCACAAAAGGGAAAATGGATATTAAGTCATAAGATCTAATTTAATTGTACTCATTTCTAATGAGCTGCTTCCATAGTGAAGGCTTTAAACCAGTGTCCCTATCTTTTCCCTGGTCTTCAAGTCCTCCAACCTTAACAATTGGCTTCCTGTTTCCTCTCTTCATTGATTTTACCTTATTGACATATTTTCACTGCTATGTTTGCAATATTTCTTATGTAACAAACTGCTGCAAAAGGGTCTCCACTGTGATTAATGGTTCCCATTACACATACACATAATCATCTTTCCTCCTCCTCAGTCCCTCATCCAGGTTCAACCCTTCCTTCTTCTTCTTCACCTCTTGAATTGGTCAAATATTTGCTATTCCGGGGCACTAGTGAGTGTCTGGAGTGTGTTTCTGATGGCAGTGGGCCCACACAGAGGCTCCTCAGATAGCAGAATGTTTGGTTTAGCAATGGGTGGTTGCCCTGAGCTCGTTGGCCCACTGACTTGTTCTCCTTCTCAGGGCATGCTGCTTCCCGGATCCTCACACACTGCACCTATTCAAGCACACATAGCTGTATTGGTTACTGAAATATGTTCTGAAAGCAGAACTTGACCGGTCGCCTAACTAACCCAATCATAAAACCTATTTGGTATACATACAGGATACAGTTAAGATTTTTTTTCTTTCAGCAATGGCAGGAATGCTAGGCTCTGGTTCAACTCTTGGGGAAAAAAGGTATTTGGATCTCAATCAAAACAATCAAATCTAATCTGCCATTTCACACTCCCAGACCCCTCTCCATCCTCTCCTGTGCCTACTTCCCTTCCGCTTACTCCTATAAAGGAGAGATTATTGGTGTGCAGTAAAGAACAGTTGGTGCATTAGCAGCCCACTATTTGGCATATTCCATGCTAGCTGAGCTCTGGGAGAGTCCCAAAGCTCTGGCCTTTTTTTGGGGCATTTCCTGACCCAGTCCTGGTACCAGTCCTGTCTCCACAGGCTCACTTTCACACGATGGACATCAGCTCTTGGTCTGGATGCAAGCACTATACTACAGACTAAGCATTTAATCTGTGTTAGCTTACCTAACAGATACTGTGTGTGCAGCATAGTTATAGAAGAAGACATAAATAGAATGAGGCAGTAAAATATTAAATTTAATAAAACTCAATTTTATTTGTCTAGTGTTTTTTTAACAATATACACTGTCATAAAGCAGCTTTACAGGAATCCAGATTTATATTTAGATCCCTAATGAGCAAGCCAGGGGTGACAGTGGCAAGGAAAAACTCCCTGAGACAACATGAGCAAGAAACCTCAAGGTAAACAGCACTAAGAGGATACACAATGTTCAGTGGAAGGATTTCATAAATAGGAGTCCTGTGATGAACATAGGACAGTCTATAATCCCAGCTGCAGATATGATTATCCACTGAAGCAGTGGATAAGTGGAAAAGTGAGTCATATGTGCAGAAAGCTCCAGAAGAAACAGAAGGAACAGAGCAAGATTAATGCAACAGGATCAATCAGACAGGTCAGGAAGGTGAGAGGAGATATAGCAGGAGAAACGTGTTTATTTATACATTATTATGAATGATAGGAACATGTGTCTGAATTCATTTTATATAACTCACTGTCCATTCACTATTTATTGTTTGTGCATATTTATGGATATATCTATAGATCTCACCCCAGTTAAATGAGCATGAGCATGACTGTGGATGATGATGATAGGTCATGAAGGATGGAGTGATTTGAGTTGAAAATCAATGTACATTGTTGGTAATGGAAATGGAATTGCATGCTAAGAATTGGCAATAACATAAGTGAACAAGATGTGTTTGAGAATTTGCCCAGCAAACCCACCGACCCTGCATTGAAAAAAAGAGACTATGCAAATCTGAATTTAAGGAAGGAAAAATTGCTGCATGATGTGTGCTTTCCAGCTTCCCTCAATACTGGTTTAGATTAAAGCTTATGGTTAAAGATTAGAGGCAATGAAAATGTTGTTTATTTCCATATTTATAAAAAAAAAAATCATTGGAAAATAAAGAAATATTTAATTTTGATGAAAATATGAAATCTTAGCATGTATCGTTGAAGCAAATGAAACATAAACAGCATATGGTAATCAGTTCAGTGACTCACTATTTTCAGCAGTGTGTGTGTGTGTGTGTGTGTGTGTGTATTGAACAATACAGTTCTTTACATGCTTTATCAATACCCAAATCAACTGCTAGTGTGACAGAGTACTGTAAATAAATACTAACTGTTAACAAAGGATTAAAATAACCTTGCCCATATCTTAACTAAATTAAACAAGGACAGAGATTTAAAAAAAAAAAAACATTCAGTACATTTTATTTATATCATTTTCACCAGGATTTCACCAGGATATCAAAACCCCACAGGCAGGAGAGAAAGAAGACTGCAAAAATGATATCTTAGTAAGTGAAAATATCTTTCTAATAAAATAAAAAATAAAAAATAAAAATAAAATTATTTCTAGACATTTCATTTTACTAATTTCAAGCTTGATAGTAGATAATATTGCAGATTTCTAAATTTCTAAAAAGAAGCAAAATTATCTACCAATAGAAAACCAAAATGTAAAGCTTGAAACTGCTTAAGAAATATCTGAAAATACTTTTAACCCTCTACTGCATGAATTATTTATTTATTTTTTATGGATTTTTATTACTTGAATTAGTTCAAGAAATANTTAAAAAAAAAAATTAGGGGGGTAGTTTGTAAATTGTTGCCATATGGCAACAATGTGCAGTAAAGGGTTAATAATTGTATATTTGGTTTATTATGAGCGTATAATTGTAAATCCTAGATAAACTGCACTATATTAAAGATATTTCCACTTGCAAGAAGTCCTTTTTTTTTTGCACTTTAGGATGTCATGAGCTTCATGTTCCCAAGCCAACCCCAGCTTTGTGCAGCTCTGTGTGTACTCATTAAAGTGCACACTCTGCACACGATCCTAAATGATCTCACTGTGCACTAAGTAAGGAGGAAAAAAAAGGAAGGAGAAAAAGAGATGTGTGCCATGTGATGAAACAAAAGAATAAAGCTAAGTCAGCGAAGTGTGAATTGCTGATTCCTGTGCTCTTCCCTGGAAAAGACCCTTTTTGTTCAAAATATACATCTTAGGCTCTTAGGCTCCACTGTGACCAAAGGATTTAATGAAGATGAATGAATCTTATGTTGCCAGATTTTCACTAATAGACTCTTTATTATTTTCTCCTGTCTATTATTTTAGTCGACAAATAATATCTGTAATAAGAACTTTTATATCCAGTGCCACTGTCTGACAATTTGTTGTAACCAAAGGCATTACCTAGTGAATTTATATGAACTTGGATACTTAAAAAGTAACTGTTTTAAACAGTAAAAGCAGGAGTCATCTCTGCGGTGACCATTAAAGCATCGCAAAAAATCTTAGCAAGTGAAAAATTCTTAAATATAGTAGTCCAAGTTATCTAGAATTTCCTTTTACAGGATTACAATAAACCAAATATACTGTAAGATTCTTAAGCCTATTTCTTTAGACATTTTAATCGTATAATATAATAGAAAATATGAAATGAACTGGAATATATTCAAGATATTTTCACTTGATGTCATTTTTTTTTTGCACTCAGGTTCTTTATACACTTCTCCACCAAGAAAGTACGACCCTTTTAGGATCCTAGACGACAAATAATAAAAACAGACATCTTAGCAAGTGAACATATCTTGAATATGCATAAATTTATCTAACAATTCTTAGTATGAGATTATTATTATTATTTAGTCTGTTTTTAGATGCTTTTATACATTTAAAACATTACATTTTCTTATTCGATTTTGCTAATTATTTTATTTATTTCTAATGCCTAAAATCAGCAACATTATCTGCCAAAAGAAGAAGAAAACTATTTCAAGCTTGGAATTTGTAAAAAAAAAAATGCCTAGAAATAGGTTTATTATAATATTAGATAAATAATTTCACTTGCTAGATACCATTCTTTTTGCAGTGTAAGAACACTTAACTGTTCAAAGACTCAAAGATAAACTTTTTCCTAAGAATGTTTATTTTTCAGACGTATATTAACATTTATATTCTTACAGATTACACCGGCCATGCTGTATGGTTTAGAGACAGTGGCACTGAGGAAGAGACAGGAGTCAGAGCTAGAGGTAGCAGAGCTGA
>CM074973.1:9799654-9814500 GCA_037577455.1 Pangasius macronema | reverse complement strand
ACAAACCTGTGGAGTCCATGCCAGCTCGAGTGCACACTGTCATTAAAGCAAAAAAGTGACGAACCAAATAATGAGAAACTCTGAAACTCATGTAAATATTTCATGTAAAGTTTCTATTTTTCACTCAATAATATAATTTGTAATGAAAATTGCTGTATTAAATTAGAAAAGAATGTAAATTAGAAGCATTTTCAGTAGCAGTTTCAGACTTCTGAACCCCACTGTATGCCTTTATTGCTCCCTGATACCCTCTTTGTGTTTATACTGACTACTACATTATCGTTCCTTTATATCACCGTGACCCTGTGATGCACTGTATATCATTGTGGACAGACTCCCATCTATCTCTACAGCATCTATTTCTTGAAAGTTGTCAATAAATACCACAGAGGAGCTTTATGCATTCAGCCAGCAGTTCTGCATAAATCCCAGACCCTGCCATTCTGACTGACTGTGTGATTTTTCCATAGCTTTATTCTTGTTCAGAGATTTTAGTACACAGTGGAGGAATGGTTACTATCCTATGTTCTTATGACTTGCTGGAAAAGACTGAAAACTGAAATATGTTTTTCATAGTAGACGTATAATCCCCAATCCAGATCTTTATAATCACTTGTGATTTTAGAATCATCGGTGATATACAAACTTCACTAGTATGTCCTGGCATTTTAATTGGCTAGAGCATTAATTTTATAGTTTGATTCCTCTCTTTCACCCCCAAGTGCTTCTAGTGTCTGCTTATTAACCATCCACTGAATATCTTCTTTTATGTATCTCAGCAATGCTTTCACTTTCCAGAGACCTTCTCAAGCCTTAATCACTCACACATGTTACTTGTTAAATAAACGGAGACCAAGATCTCTCTCTCTCTCTCTCTCTCTCTCTCTCTCTCTCTCTCTCTCTCTCTCTCTCTCTCTCATATTTGCCTCATACAGCTGTAACCCATTATATTATAACTCACTGTTAAAACAGCTGCTCATTTGCCACTAGCATGCACTAAATTTATCATTCATGCTTATAAAGCAATCAGGCTGCTTTCACAACTTGATTAAAGTTCACCTGTGGAAAATTTCCAGTTCAGTGAATAAAAGACTGACAAAAAGGACAAAAGCACTGCTAAAATTACTTTTTGTTAAGATTTCCTTTCCCTGGTGAGAATAAGAGTACCAAGCATCTTCCTCCAATGTCTAACTAGGCTTTTATGCAGTGAACTGCCCTCCGCGATGGTTTGCAGATGCTTATTAAGGGTCGGTGTCTTGTTATAAAACCTATCTTAACTTACCCAAGTCTTAACTTACTGTCAGAGAAAACCAGGTCTTTACCTAAATTTCTGGTATTTAGTAGAGTTCATGAAGCTTTCAATCTTCACAAGAGCCCCTGGACCACCAGGTGAAAAGAAAAGAAAAAGAAAAGCAATCATAGGAACAGTAGTTAAGGGCAGTTAGTTAGTTTTTTCCCCTTGTATTTTCCCTTCTTTTATTCCAAATACAGTCGGGTCTACAAGTATTTGGACAGTGACAGAATTTTTGTAATTTTGCCTCTGTACACCACCACAGTGGATTTGAAATGAAGCAATCAAGATGATTGAAGTGTAGACTTTCAGCTTTAATTCAAGGAGTTTAGCAAAAATATTGCATTAACTGTTTAGGAATTACAGCCATTTTTACATAGTCCCTCAATTTACACAGGCTCAAAGGTAATTGGACAAACTAACATAATTATAAATGTTGGGATTATTTTTAATACTTGGATGCAAATCCTTTGCAGTAAATGACTACCTGTAATCTGGAACCCATGGACATCACCAAATGCTGAGTTTCCTCCCTGGAAATGTTTTGCTAGGACTTTACTGCAGCTACCTACAGTTGTGCTTGTTTGTGCCTTCAGTTTTGTCTTCAGTAAGTGAAAAGCATACTCAACTGGGTTGAGGTCAGGTGACTGACTCAACCATTTAAGTATATTACATTTCTTTGCCTTAAGAAGCGCTTGGATTTCTTTCGCGGTATGTTTTGGGTCACTATCCATCTGTACTGAGAAGCACTGTCCTGTCAGTTTTACAACATTTGTCTGAATCTGAGCAGAATATATATCTCTATACACTTCAGAATTCATCCTGCTACTTCATTCAAGCAGTAACATCATCAATAAACAACAGTGACTCAGTTCCATTGGCAGCCATACATGCCCATGCCATAACACTGTCTCCACATGTTTAACAGATGATGTGGTATGCTTTGGGTCATGAGCCCTGCCTTTCCTTCTCCGTAATCTTTTCTTCCCATCATTCTGGTACAAGTTAATCTTGCTTCAGAACTGGTCAGATTTTTTTTTTAGAGTTTTTTTAGCAATGTCTAATCTGGCCTTTCTGTTCTTGGGTGTTACCAGTGGTTTGCATCTTGAGGTAAACTGCTTGTATTTACATTCATGAAGGCAGATACCTCTCTAACCTGGGTTGTGGACTGGAGACAGGAAACCTCCTTGATAGAGTAGTAGTAACCCAGAATAACCCTACTCCAGAATACTGCAGTACCTCCCACAACAAATTGAAACATATGAGCATAAGCCTTCTCTAAATTCACAAAACACATATAGACTGAATTAGCATGCTCTCATGACCCATCACAAAGTTATGCAAGACTGAAAGAACTGGTCCCCTGTTCCACAGCTTGGGCTTAAACTGCATTGTTCCTGAATTGTTCATACTAGGTTCAACTCTCTGGAGTCTCCTCTCCAGAATCCTGGCATAGAATTTTTCCTGGGTTGAAGAGTGTTTCCCCTAAAACTATAACACATCCTCTGGTCCTCTCTCTCTTTTTTTGTTTAAATAGTGACTGTCCCAGTTTTCCAGGCCAAAGCAATGCCCCACATCTCCATGCAACACTTTAGACACATGCTAGCCATACAACTCCAACTTTATCCAGTGCCTTCAACATTTCCTGCTATAGCTCATCATCTTTTTCCAAGGCCCCTCCAAACTTCTCCCATGCCTGAGCTTATGTTTCTGCAACTGTCTCTCCTGTACCTCTCAAGTGAATCAGGACAGCCCTCTGTGAGCACTTCTTGGAGGGCCTCCTTCTTCAATTTGACAGTTTTCCTCATCACTTGAGGCCGCAGCTTCTTGCAGCTGCAGCTATAATTAAGGACTTGAACATTGTCCATTCAGAACATCCTTGAGCTTGACTCTCAACCTTTATCTTGCAGGTGGTGAGCCCACAAGATGGCTCCACATTACCATTTCAGGCTGAGAATGACTGGGTGAGGTGGGTGGCATATTCCTCAGCAGAAACCATCTCCAGTGCTCGCTCCAGGAGTGGGCCTGATAATACTCTGGTGCAGGCAGTGCTTTCTCATTTTTGTACCTTTCATGGGGGTCTTTTAGATCACACATTACTTCTCACCTCTGCTCAGGGTGGCAATACTGAGTGCATTAAGCTTTTGGTGACCTGGAGTACACAAGCCCCTTCACCATGACAAGGCATCAATCCATGAAAAAGCCAATAGCTAACCAGACTGCAGATATTATAACATTCATAGAACAAATATTCTTTATTAACTTTCCTAGCTAGATAGCTAGTTAACATCAAGAATTTGCTTTAAAAAGTTTGTGGTGAGTAAATATGATCCTCCTACGAGTTAGTCTGAATCTTTATTTATCTGTCATGCTCACAGCAACAACACAGAACAGAAATCAAAGCCAAATACTCAACGAAGCAGAAAATTATCAACTCTTTGTGACTTTGTGACTGTGCCTACGATCATATGACTGTGTATGCTGCCACTATAAGTTTATTAGTTTAAAATATTCTGGGGATGCTGCAGGGGTGCTAATGTCAATTTCTGGGGGTGCTGAAGTGGGGCAATTCCCTTCAGCACCATCCATTAACTTCCCTCAATTGGCTAGCACTGCTTGCTGTGTGCATGTTGAGCAGCAGGGTGATATTCCCCCCATGTGCCTTGTGCATGTATCATTAATTACAGCAACAAATACATTTACATGCAGGGGAAGTGACAAAGTACAACCTCTCATTATATATAGATAACTGGAAACTGGACTGTGGTGCCTTTTATTCCATACACCAAACAAAATGTTAGTAATAATTAACAGCAGAGTATACAGTATCTTCTTCTTCTTCTTCTTCTTTCGGCTTTTCCCTTCAGGGGTCGCCACAGCGAATCATCACTCTCCACCTATCCCTATCTTCTGCATCCTCAACGCCCACACCCACTAGCTTCATATCCTCATATACAGTATCTGAAGTAGGGAAAAAAATCCTTATTATCAAGACACCAGACCATTTACAGTTGTTATTTTTTTCATAAACCTGTAAACACAAAAAACAAATCCCTTTCGGAATACGTTATTACCCTTTCATAACATATTCTTTAGAAATGAATGAAAAGAAAATGAACACATAATGACAATCCTATAATATTATCCTACATAGATAAAATAAACAGGCTTACATGGCTCTTCACAATGTAGACAAAGTTCTATGCAAAGTCCAGAGAAGAGAAGAGACGTGAGGGTTAGCATGTCTTTTGGAACACTCAACCAGATTTCTTGGACACTACTTTCATTGTTTGGCTTTAGATCCTTGCTCTGGTTTAATGTCAATAAAGCATGTAAAAGACAACAAAACAGAAGATAAAAATGAATTCATTAATATTCCTACAAATGTATAAAAAATCATTTATCTTCATCTGGACAAGGGCTGTTGCTGCAAACACCTGCAGCAAGCAAACACAACATGTAAAGATTTAACTAGATACGTCTGTGCCTTCAATCATATTTTATGATATGATGAGTGAAATGAATTGACATCTTCAACTAACATGTGCTTGAATGCTAAGCCCATCCTTCTCCTCATTAAAGTGTGCAAGGAGAAGCTACAAGACAAGACTCTCTGTACTTCATCATTTGTTGGATTCCTCTTGAGGAAATCAATGATGAGCTTTCCACATTGTTGAGTGGATAGCTCCATAAGCCTGAAGATTTGTATCCAGTGGACAATGTCCATAGATTTACTTTTGAACGAAGACCATTTTGCCGACAGACCTTCAATGGATGGTGTTGGCATGCTATTTTAGCAATAGGTCAGCTCCACCACCTTACTGACTTCTCCTTCATATCTCCTGCATCATCTGATGCTTCACTTTAAGATTGTTTTCAATGCATTATTTTTGTTTAAGACTAAGCTGTGATACATGGGACGAATATCCACCTCCAGCAAAACACTTCGCATATTGTCTAATTATGCAATCTAGTCAGATTGGCTTCATATTTCATTATTTTATCAGCAAGGACTAATCCTTTGCTGACACTCAACAGGCAAAAGTCTGTTGCAATTTCCAGACTTTGTTGGACAGACTGGCAAACTAGAGTGCTGCATTGTGGTTCTATGGTGCATAAAAAGGAAATATGCAAATATTAATAGCAATTATTCAATCTCATGCTTGCTGATTGTCTGCACATTAGCTTGTGGCTTCAAGACACTGAGGCATTTTTGGCACTGGATGAGCTGTAAGAAATCCAAGATGTCCTCTTCTTTGAGGTACACCAGATCTTCCACACATTCTACTTCTTGGTCCACAAGCTTCTCAAATATCTGCTTTACCAATTTCTCAGGAAGGCCAGGCAGTACTAACAATATGGCATTTTCTAATCTCTTCTTTCAACTTGGACATCGTAATAGCAAATTCACAAAGTGTGTGCACTACACTTGTGGTGGTATTGTTTACACAAGAGACCAGTTACTCACTCTGAGGTCTCTGTCTTTGTTTGCTCAGCAAAGGCCAGAATGAAAATTGAACTGGCTGCAGAGTTAGTATGAAGTAATGGGCAAAAGAGGAGATATAAACTATATTTTCCTTCTATCATTATGGGAAATGGAAAACTGCTGGTAAATAATATGGATGTTTGCACTAAAATATGATATGTACACTAGTGAGTGCAGCCTCGTTTGAGAAAACATGCCACACAAACACATTCCAGACTCCCATGTTAGCCTGAATGGATTTGCTACACTTTACCCCATACACACAACTATCAAGAGATTGCAGACCCAACATCCCAGCATCATAGTAATATGGTGACTCTACTCGACCCTAACCAGTTTGTTAACCAGTTTGCTAAATGTAAGATGAGAGAGAACAGGACACTAGACCTTCTGTATCCTAATGTCAGCAACGCCTACATCTCCAGATCCTCTGCTGTGCAGAACAGACCACTATTCACCTCATTCATCTCATGTCCCTTGTATAAACCCATTATAGATCAACAAGTAAGGAAGTGGTCATCAGAGGCTACTGAATCCCTCCTGGTCTGCTTTGAGGTCACAGACTGGGATGTACTCTGTGGGTTAACAGTGAGCTAATCTCTTCTCAATCAGAAGAAGAGAGCATTCAGGGAAAGACACAAAGAGAAAATAAAGCAGGAGCAGAGAGAGCTTCTGGTAAGAAATAATAAGGGTTTAATTATGATTAAAGGAAGAAGTAGGAGAACAAGCTAGTACAAGAATGCATGTGAGGTGTGGAGAGANAGCAGCAGGAAACCATGAATGGGTGACCAAGTTAAACAGGTTCTTCAATAAGTTTGACAATGGCCCTCTCATCCCCCTCTTCCCCTTTGGTTCCCTCTCCTACCTGTCAGGATATTCTCTGCTGCCTCCTTCTCTCTTGCCATCCCCAGCTGCTCACACTGACTGGACCCAGTGAACTATCATCTCCACCCCCCTATTGCCCCTGATACTGCCCCCTTCCCCAAGTAAAAGCAAGCAAAGTCTAAATTTTCTAACCTGTGGCATCACACATGATAGGGGCCCTGAAGAGGCGGGTATTAGCTCGACCTCGGTCTCCTACTAAGTTTGCACAGCAGGAACATTGATGAAAGACTTTGTTGACTGGAGCAGCTACAGCTGAAAAAAATATGGTGCTGATGGTGATGGTCAATTGCTCCTGATGTCCCCTGTCCTGATAGATGTCATTGAGCTGAAGACCTACAGGTACCTGAGCATGCACCTAGATGACAGAATGTCAACAAAGAAGTTATGTAAGGAAGGGACAGAGCAGAGACTGAGGTCCTTCTGTGCATGTGGACCTCTCCTTTGGACACTATCAGTCTGTTGTAGGCAGCTGGCTGGCTCTGTTTGTCAGGAGGATGTGGCACAATGGGGAACACTCAGTAAACTGCTTGCTGTTATGGACAGTGAACTCCATCTCACGTATGACACTTTGGATAAACAAACAAGAGCCTTTAGTAACAGACTGCACCACAAGCTGTTACTGTAGACTTGTTACTGTAGACTGAACAGCGCTATGTTAGGTCTGGTCACAACAATCAGGCTCTATAATAAATCACACTAATATGAAGGCAAAAGTCAGCCTTAATGAGCCTTAGTGTTGGCTTAGTGTTACTGTCACTGCCCCTGACTTCTTGTGTTGTCTGGTGCAGTTACCGTAACACTACAGTTTCCCTCAGGATCAATAAAACATCCACCCATCCATCATTCGATCTATCTATCGATCCATGAGAATGAACGATTAAGAGCTATTACAGGTAGGCCACATGAGCAGTACTTACATAGTGGATAATACTAAGTCAGACTTTTGTGACTAATGCACAAGTAGACTCTTGATGTCTTTCTGCTAAACTATTAGTCAAGGTCTTAAAGTTGTTCAATATCAGGCACAATGCTTAGAGTAGGAGTCTCATCTACAACAGAATGGGCCAAAGTGTTCAGTGATAATGTCCTAAAGTGATGATTTGGAACCATCATTAGATGAGTCTCCATGTATTATTCTGCCAGGACTGCTATACGTCTGGCATTCAGTAATGGAAGGAGTACAGAAAGGATCTACTATTTCTCAGAGTCGTATTACCAGCTGTCATACTTCATACTTCATTATTGTTGCACCCTCTGAAAAGATCAGGACGATGACAACCATTTGAGTTTTGCCAGTTTATTTGCCCCAGTTTCCTTCTTTTTTCTGTAACAAATTTGAGGCTGAACTTGAACAACAATTTTTTTTTTTTTTGGTTTTTCACAGATCCTCTCTCTTGTTTTCATTGGGTATGTGATTATTGTCCCTCCCCTTTACATAATAGTCATAATTAATGTTGACACCAACTACACTATCTGTGCCTCAAGCATTCAAGTCAAGATCATTCTGCTTGAATTGACTCTCCTGGTTAAGGCTTTTGCACAAGAAGTTGACTGAATTTTCCATCTGTCAATATCACAGTATCTGTAAAAGGTGATGCTCTTATGGAAATTTTCAACAAAGTCAATATTATGTGAGCCAAGATGGTCTCCTGCATTTTCTATTTAAGTCTTTAAGAACTTAAAATCCTGTTCATTACACAACAAAGCTAGCTGGTTGATATTGGACCTACAATGAGACAAAGAGTCACAACAACAAGGACAAGAGCAACATACATAGCAAGAATCTTATGTTCCTTCTTGCCAGAACCAAGTGGATAAGCAATTTTAAACAAGCATTGGTACAAGGTTAAGGTTAAGCCTATAGATTTTGAAAAAGAGATTTATTCACTATTTCTGCCATCCCAACCATCTTGACGAAAACAGATTTTCTTGCTCTTATAGAGTTTTTCTTTTCTGATCAGTTTTTATTCCATGGGTACAGCAAATACTTCATAGTGTCATAGTGTAGTCAACTTTTCCTTTTTGTCTGTGAAACAAATAATCATTTCACATCATATATTTCCAGACAGGCATCGCATTATCTGCATTATCCAGCACAAAATCTGACTGCTCTCCAACACTGCCATCATCCACATTTAAATTTATGGCATTTGGCAGATGCCCTTATCCAGAGCTACTTACCGAAATGCTTTGAAGTCTCTATCAGTAAATACATCCTCATACTGGTTCACTAGGTCAGGGACTAAGAGTACTGTCAGTCTAAAAACCCTATTGAGGAGATTAGTATAGTATGAAAAAACACATTTTTTAAAAATAAAAAATTACTAATTTGAGTACTTCATGAAGAGGTAGCTCTTTAGTCATTGTTTGAAGACTGCCCGTGACTTAGGGGAAGTTCATTCCACCACTGAGGTGCCAGAACCGAGAAGAGACTTGACACATGCCTTCCTTGTACCCTGAGAGATGGTAGGTCCAACCGAGCAGTGCTAGAGAATCAGCGGGCGCGTGGTGCAGTGCAAGGTGTGATAAGGTAAGGTGGATGTTAAGGTAGGTGGATGTTAATGTTAATTTTTCTTGCTTTTTGTTTTAAAGATAATATGGTTTTGAACAATCTAACTATGGCCAAGTCTGAACCTCCTGGCAGAAGGAACAAGGTTTTTGAAACATACTAATTGTTATGTCAGTGCTGAAAGCAGTGGTGGAATATGTTCCCCATCATCCCCTGCACATCACATGCAACTGAGACACGTTCAAGCCTAATGAGCAGTGGTATTTACACACTCCTGGTTTAGCGTTTGTCATGTTCACTTCAAGTTTGTGTGCATTTCCATGCTTGCTTAGTTCTTGCTCATGTTCTTAGTGTTTGTTTTCACATGTTGCACATTATTAAATAGTCATCTCCCCTTGCATCTGCCTCCAACTCCAGTACCTAACACTAATTCACTATCAGTCCGAAGAAAAGGTTAAACTGACCGTCTGCTGGCTGCCACCCAGGTTCTACAGTATTACTAATGATACTATGATAATAAAACAGTTTATTATTTATATATAATATGTGATATATTAATTTCAGTGTGTACTACAGTGTACACTACCAGAGTGCTTCATCATTAATATCTTTAGAGNAAATTGTGTTCATGCTTTATGATTTCATGACCTCAATTTAGTACCTCAAAGCCAGATTAAAATATTACAATTTAGTACATTGTGTACACAAAATAAAAATAGTGAGAAAGTTCTTTCTTTTCTCCATGGCTCTGGAGGACACGTTGTTTTGTGCGTGAGAAAAGGCCTTTATGTTTGTAACAATGATGATTTAATAATCCTATTTAAAATATCCAGTCTGGTTTAATGATGACAAGCAGCACAAGCATTGTTTTAAAAGACAGAACTGACAGAACTGGCAAGGTTTCCACAACAAATAACTCTTTCAGAATTCTAGGTTGCTGTTTTATTTTTCATAAATCAGCTTAAGGTCATATTGCATATTGGCTTTATTTAACTCAGTGTTGCCTTGATACGGCATGAAACCTAGCAGAGCTGTGGAACATCATTTTGTATGGACCGTGCTGTTTCACAGGGCCTTGAAAATGATTTTGCCATTTGAGGACACATTGTGTAAAAATGGATTTTCAATTCTGTGATCTACAGAAACAAATTAGCCTTTCAAATATTAATTTGTCCATATTCATCCTTTTGTATAGTACTTTTTTTTCTAAATTCCAAAATCAGCAAAATTGGATTTTTTTTCCCCACCAGTACTGCAAGAAATCCTTTTTAGCAAAGAATGTATTCATATACATTAATAAACAAAGCAAGAAAAGGAATTTTTGAATCCACAAATATTAGTACCACAGAACAGTTACGTGTCAGCTTGACGAAATCAGCCTTGAGCCGAACAAGAAAATGGGAGAACTTATTCGCTTATATTGCTTGAAAGTAATCTTCCTGAAAGAGTTGTTCAGCTGCACATCTCAGGAAAATCAGGAAATAATTGGGTGCATTCTCTCAGGTTATCATTGAGAATAAAGTAATAAGGTTATGTTGGATTCTATATGAGATATGAGCACAGACATTAACACCATCATGATGACATGATTTTGAACATCTATATTGCTATTTATAAATTTTACATGGATCTTTGGCCAAAAGGTTTGCGTCTAATGTAGTGACTGATCATTTATTTTCTTGTTCTTTTTTTATTAGATATTTAACAATACGCTTAGTGTTATTCCACAATTCATTTAGCAACAATGAGACTAATTTGACTCGAGGCAAATTATTTAGGTTGATGGGAATCCTTGCTTTAAAGATTGAGAAATAGACAAAGATTAAGAGGCAGTGGAGGTAGATTGAATAGGAGGGTTGTGGAACATATTTTTGCATTTAATCATTTTTACGTTAAGCCATGGGCACATGGGGCCACTTCTGAAAGCTTTTATAGCTTTTATAAGCTTTGTGTGCTTGTGTCTACTAGTACCCAATGCTGTTGTATAACAGCTGAGCTGTTACCTGGCAACAAACTCTGTCCTGATTGCCTCAGTTTAGCTTCT
This sequence comes from Pangasius macronema, assembly GCA_037577455.1. NCBI lineage: Eukaryota > Metazoa > Chordata > Actinopteri > Siluriformes > Pangasiidae > Pangasius > Pangasius macronema. Next base: position 9,803,285 of record CM074973.1, on the reverse strand, counting down.
GCCCATATCCAGGCAATTTGCTGGAACATATGAAGTAAGTGTGCATGCATTGTGGCCTCTATACTTTGCTTTAACACACAGCAGGAGTCATTAAGAGCTAGTTAAAGAACAAGTGTTTTTTTTTTTTTTTGTAGAGTTGAACATTTATTGCCATTATTATGATCTTTGTTTCAATTAAACACTGTATTTGAGGGGGATTGATTCAAGTGAGCATTCGATTCAAATACGAAAACTGCAGGGTTTTGTTACATTCCTCAAACAACGGGGAAGTCAAACCACAAACACGTGGCATACAAATCCTATTGTGTCATAAAATATAAGAGGCTATCAGATTCAATATGCAAATAAAGCCCCTGCAAATGCAACACGATGGCATTTTAAACTGTGGAAAATTTCACGGCTCCAACAAGAGATGAGGTCGAAAAGTGAAAAAGTATTGCTGATAAAATACTACATTCTGGTGGTAAACAGCACATGCCTTATATTTCAGATTATAGCCTTAGTGTTATAGTGCGCATTGGCAAACAACAAAAAGCGAGAAATTGAATTTGGCACGAGCATCAACGTGTCCGGCGTAAAATGCCACATTGATTATCATGGGAGCTTAGAAGTATCGCCGCTGAGGTGCTCATTCCAAGTGTATCGTGTCTGGCTTCATAGCAGAAGAGCAAACACTGACTTACGGTCGAGTAACATATATTGATGATTAATGGTGCTTAGTTTTCTGCATTTCTGAAACTAACTAGCATTGAATAAAGCAACCGAACATTTCAGGCTATTCATTTTTTTTTTCAGTTTTCTTGTTGCAGGATGCTGTTAGTATTCGTCTAGGTATCCTGTCTTCATACTGGTTTATACAATATGCTGTCATAATTTTTCTATGAAATATATACATCGACATCATCGACATCAACTGGTGCCTCAAATTCAAATTCAAAAATTCAAACTCCAGCTCTGTTATTCCCATTTATTGAACCCCAAATATTGAGGGTTCAATATATTGAAATATTGAAACACCCCTGGAGTCTTCTCAGCCTTGGAGACTTTGCATGAAAGAAGTATGAAAGCTAGTAAACCAGTGGTGCTGTGCAAGCCTTTTCATGCTAATAATAATAATAATAATTATTATTATTAATAATAATTGAAATATATTGTTTTTGTAGTGTATTTTGCATGTAGCTTCATTTTCGTGAATTAGTAGCAAAATTACAATGTTTAGTTTGTTTAGGAGTAGTCTTTTCGGTGGAGATAAATAAATAAATAAATAAATAAATAAATAAATAAACAGTGATCAACAGGGTCCAAGCACCCTTTGCCGTTACACCCTAGTGGCCAGTTCTTGCCAATTAAGTAAAACAGTAAAGGGACCATAGATGAACATACTTTTCAAGTTTTGTGACATTATGTCAGTCATGATGGCGGTCATGTTTCTAAAGTAACGTTGTTATCATTATGAATCCACTTACAGATTAGCATGACAATCCAGTACACCAAATTTCATGATTCCTGAAAAACAGTTATCTGAACTTAACTCTGCCTCTTATTGTTGACCAAACATGAAACTCTGAAAACCTCAGAATCTTGTCCTGAACATGCCAGGTAAGTTTCATGTAAATCCTTGCATCCAGTTATGAGTTACAGACGTTGATGTATATTAAGCTCATGGTAATGACACCAGAGGTGAAGGATTGACGTCCAGAGGCAGCGCGTTCTTGATGGATGAGGAGAAACACATTGAGATTCACCCTGGTGGTGCAAGAGAGGACTTTTATCTCTGCTCCCGGGATTGTATTTTTGTAATGTTCGCTTTCTGAGCAACAAGATGGACAAACTACAATTAGCAGCCATTCCCCTCTGTTCTGACTAAATAACTCTTATACAGTAGGGACTCTTTGCAAAGCACAAGCTCATGCATGTATTCATTTTATTTACTCCTCTAAAAAAAACACATCCTGTGTACTTACTTTAAACGATTAGTTATTCCATTACCATTATTTAACGATATAGTGATAGCTGAAGAAGAAAGTATTCTGCTGTTGGAAGCAGGACTTGACTAGATGAGATCCAGGGAGTGGGAATTAAAACCAAAACGTTTCCTGCTCATATAAATTCCCTTAAAGTGTTATGTCATCAACACCTTGTGATTATCATGCATTGCTCAAGGCTAATAGTTTCACTGTTGAGCATTTGATAGGTATTAGATTTTAGCAATCACATCTAATAATATCTATCAAGATCTCATCAATGAAACGATTAGCCTTGAGCAATGCATTATATCACAAGGTGTTGATGACATAATCAGTATGACGTGGAGCAAACTATCACACACACACTTTTTAAGGCAGGTAGGCACCTGCATTTGTAATTTCTCATGTGTTTCAAGCCCATCATGCCTTACTGGGTTCATGTTGTGTTTCGTTGAAATATCAAAACAGGTAAAGTTGTAACTCTTTTTGTTCAAATATAAAAAAAAATCGCAGTACTGTTGTCTGTCAGTGTGTGTAATTTGCACATCCGTTGAACAATGTGTGCTTAGTCTGTCTACTAGTTTCTCCTCCTTACTTAGCAGAACTGAGATGAGGTTCTACAAACCTGAGAATTATATGTTGCTTTTATTTGTCACTCTTCACACGGCTAGTGTGTGTGTGTGTGTGTGTGTGTGTGTGTGTGTGTTTCAGTGTTGGGAAGCTGATGTGTAGATTACTTTAGCAGTCTCGTTATCTGAGCTCACAGTTTCTGGTTCTCCTCCCGTGGCCTGAAATTGGGTCTGTGTTTTCCTCATCAGGTTCTACAATAACTCCTTTTTCCACCTCTGCACGTCCACCTCTGATCCGTTACCCTTAACATACAGTATTTCTCTTTGCTATCTTTATATGCTCTGTTTATGTAAATATAAAATTTCCACTGACAACAGATTGCAGTACAGTTCCATTTAGTCAGCACAGTAATACTGCACGAATGATCTTCAAGTACTTGCCATATAATATGGATAAAATCTGTGTGTAGACTGGTTTGATCTCAAGATATCAAAGACCTGTTAAATTTTTATTTACACCAGAAATAGTTATGTGGAATTATGTTTCCCACCTTAAAAGCTAGTTGAAGCTGTTGTCTAGTAGAGCTGGATTTAACCAGAGACAGTATGAATAGAAATAAAAGTGCTTGTATTAAAGATGGATAATATTCAATGCATAATATTCATCATGGAGGATGTATTACGTTACTACCGCCCCTCAGGACAAATCCGACCAATCACCTTGTTGGCCTGGCCAATCAGATTCTACATTGACAGATGCGCAGTTAGCCTGAACAACCTGAAAAATTATTTAGACCATTTTGTGAGTTTTTGACAGCTATTTCATACCTGTGTTTGCAATCAGATAGTTTCTGGTATCTCGGTTTCTGGTTTTGGAAAGATATGCCTGTATTTAGCTTTTTTCCCCCAGCTTTGTTACAGCTTTCTACAGAATTATTATACAGTATACCTGTGTCTGGTGTAGTTTTTCTCTCTTTCCTTTTTCAGGTCAGGTCAGCAGCTTTATATCCGATCTAAATGGAAGTGGAAGTGGAAGTGACTTTGTGGCCAAGTGTGGTGACCCATACTTGGAATTTGTGCTCTGCATTTAACCCA
>CM074973.1:9727056-9742881 GCA_037577455.1 Pangasius macronema | reverse complement strand
GGTGGAGAGTGATGATTCGCTGTGGAGACCCCTGAAGGGAAAAGCCAGAAGAAGAAGAAGAAGAAGAAGAAGAAGATTATTTTTACATTACTCAAATTAAAAATTCAATGGGAAGGCATGTTACCTCAGAAATATGTCAGTTAAAAAAAGTTTTAAAAAATAATAATCCAAAGAATATAAATGTACAGTGCATTGCATAAGAGTGGTTTGCATAAGTATTCACCCCACTTGAACTTTTCCACATGTGGTAGTATTACAACCTGGAGCTGAAATGATTTCATTTGGGATTGTGTATCATGATTGTCCACAGAATATCCCATAATAATAATAATAATAATAATAATAATAATAATAATAATGAAGTGTGGGGGGAATCAATATAAATTGCAAAATTATGTACAAGTTAAAAAATGTAAACATTGTTATTGCATAAGTATTCACCCCATTGCTGTGAATATATATATATATATATATATATATATATATCTAGCTCTGGTGCAGCCTGTTACCAACAGAAGTCATATAATCGGTTGAATCCAGTCAACCTGTGTGTAATTAAAGTGACACATGATTATCAAAACAAGTCCAAGACAAAGTTCTGGAAATATATTAATCAGGCTGTTGCTGTAACAAAAATATCCTTTTGGACCTCCTTTGAGCACCATTAAATCCGTCACTAAAAATGGAAAGAAAATGGCACAGATGGGCCTCTAAAAGCAGCCATCCACCACAATAATCCACCACAATACACTAACTACCAAATTCCCGATCCATTCAGATGCGCTTCCAGCTGCTCATGAATCACTGTTTTAAATTTACTACTCACCTCTATTTATATTACGCTCAGAAATCCGAATCAGAAGTGATTGCACTCTTCTTGTCCAAGTCCGTCTCTCGCTGTGTCTTAAGTGGACTTCCATGTTACAGAGCTGGCCAGCAGCTGGGCTCAGTGCCCTCGAGCGAGCACCAGTCTGAGTTAGGAGATCCCCACTGAGCAAGAAATGGAAGGAAGTATAGAGCTGGTGGAGCTGAAGGCCCTCGGCTCCAACATCCTGCTGGGCTTGAGCTTGTTAATCTTATTTTTGGTTCTGGATTACAGAATAAAGTAGCGTTCAGTGCTGACATTGCACAACCATCAACATCATATCATCACTCATTTAATAAAGGAGATTGGAAGGTTGAGCAAAAGCAAGTTTTATTTATAAATGACATTTACAGCAACAATTAAATAGTGCTGAACATTAAGAGCTGAAATAGCAGTCAGTAAAATCAGTAGCAAAAATAAATCAGAAAAATTCATAAAACATGTTTTTAGTTCTGATTTAGAAATATTAACTGCCGAGGCACTCCTCATATCTAAAATAGCATTTATTAAAAGGTTAAAACAGCAGGGAAGTGTGATGATTTGTGTCTGTTCACATAAGAGAATCTCTTCCCAAGACCAGGCATGAACTTTAATCAATCGCTGATCTCATTAGCTAACCGAAATCTATACTCTCTCTGAGGCTGAGGTTTTTTTTCTTCTTTGTTTCTTTGTGAGGTGCTTTCACACACACACACACACACACACACACACACACTCCCTCTTTACTTTAATGAACATGCTAAGTGGGTGTTAATTCCTTACACGATCTGTTTTAGCCTGAGCAGCGCTTCTGCTTTTAAAGCTAATGGATATGCTGTGATAAGGAACTTCATTCGCTGAGTGGTTTTCACTTTAGTGACTTATCGGGCTCTGACTGAAGCACACTTTAACCGTTAATTGATAGGTACAGCATAGTAATCATTTGCTAAAATTATTGTCACTGTCACACATTTCATATTTCACCACCAGATGTCACCGTCTCCAGAATATGGACAAGTCAGGATCCCATGGTTACTGCTGATTATTCTCACCTGTTCGTAATTAGACGTCATTATTCACTGCTTTTATTTCCTACCTCGAGACATTCCTGTAGACGAGCCTTGCGTCGTCTTTATTTTCCACCCTGGTTCTTCATTTTTGGGGTGTGTGACTTGTTTCCCAGGTTTAGTTCAGGCCACTGGTTTTGACTTTGTCGTTCCTCGCATTTAAGTTTTGAGCATGGATATATTCTGATCCCATGATCCCATAACTACAAGCAGTTAGATGATTGGAATTGAGAAAATATTGGAATACAGACTGGAATAAATAATGCATCAATAAAACTCATTGCAACTCCTCCTCATATACGTCCCTGTTGACACTGGAACAGAAGAAGTGGCAGGACAGTGCTTGTGTTCAGCATTGAATTTATTGATGAAGTCACACAGTAGTTCATCTAAAAGGCTTCAGATGTGCTGTGTGTTTATCTCTGTACAACTGTTATTGTGGAGAGGTGTGAATTGCTTGCCCAGCAATGGGCTCCCTCCCCTCCCCTCCCCTCCCCTCCCCTTTCCCATCGACTTTAGCTACACCAGTAGCTAAACACAGAGTCATGATACTCTACACACAGAAACCCAACAGTGTCCTGACTAATCTTATAACAGGCTTGTCACAGCGGTGATAAAGTAATTAATTTGTTCGTAATGATGTACAAACAATGTCAGATAAGTCAGAACGCCAGTGTACAGTGAGATTAAATAATTATTGTAGAAACTTACACAGCTTTGCCACCTCACAGCTCTAGGATTGTGGGTAAACGTGTGGAGTTTGCACCTTTGGGTTCTACGTTTCCTTCCACCTCCTCAAAATGCACCTGGTATTTGGATTGACTGCTAAATTTCCACTAGCTGTGAATACGTGTCTGAATGTCTGTGTGCTCAGTGCCCTGCAATGGATTGTATACTATGTTGTACATCCAGTCTTGTGCCCAGTGTCCCTGGGATAGGATAAACGACCAGGATAAAGCAGTTAAAGAAGATGAATGAATGAATTAATTCAATTACACAATGGGAAACATAGATGGGGTACTTGGGTATGGACATTCATCTGGATTGTTATAACATTAGCTCATAGTGACTGCCTGCTCATCCTCAGCAGAATGATGTTGAGCAACAATCATGTTCTAGCATTGTGTCTGATATGTCTTGTGGAGGAAAGTCTACGACTTACGTAGTAAAATACCGAGATAACAGATATCATCATTCTATGCACTGCAACATCAGACTAGTTGGCCTCCATACTGGTCCTGAGTAAGCTGCTTCTAGTTTAAGAATTACAATTACATTATGTGACTATAGTATATGTACAGTGGAGGCTCAGTGGGTAAGGCTGTGGGCTACTGATCAGAGGGTTGTGAGTTCAAATCCCATACCAGCAAGCTTATACTGTTGTCTCCTTAAGCCATGCCCATAGCATTTAACTGCTGATCTCAGTGGTTAGTTGGTTTGCATCAACACATCTGCCAAATAAATCAATGTTAATGAGGTTTATATCACAGCACTCCATTCCAGCTGGTCAGAAGGTCCTGAATCATTTTAATAACAGCATGACTCTGACTGTAACGTTAGCTGAAGTTCAAATGATCAGTTTACATTAATGAGCCCGTTCTAATCCGTTATCATTTCTGTAATAACAGCTCATTCAGAGGACTTGTATTGCAGATGACCTTCATAATAAACAGATTACAAAATGTGCTGTTTAACGAAGACTAATGTATAATCACTGGTATGGTGAAGCTCTCCATAAGTAGATGTTTAGCATTTATGGATGTTAGCACTTTTGACAGTCAAATTTTTGAAGAGTCCCCAGGACACTGTACAGTTTCTTGGTAACATGACAACATTTTATTTGGTCTTATTAACTTCAAGAGAGAGAGAAGAGAAGAAAGGCTGGTGAGGGAACAAATGTTTAGATCTGCTGTAACATCCATGATAATGAACTATCAATGGTTAAAAAGCATGATGTGTTGTTCATTATAGTATAAGGGGAATAAAACACTTCAGGATGTGATGTTATAGTAAAATAATTTTAAAATAACACTTTGGGTTGTAAGGTATAGTAAGTCTGCTTGTCCACTTCAACAAGACTGTTAGCACATATACACAGAATAGGGGAGTTAGCCCTCTCGTTTAGCTGACTTTAGCTGTCTGATAATACTGCAGTTTAAAAAGATAACTTGGCTTCGTGTGTGTCTGAGTAAGCATATGTTAATCATCACCATCCCATATTAGTATCTGTTATGCAACTGGGGAGAATCAGCTAGTGAGTGGGAAAAGCATACAGTACAGTATAATGCTAGCCTGAAGAAAAAGATCTTGGAAAAATTGGCAAAATATTGTAAGCAAGTGTGTGCTCCTGGCTTCAGTAGTGCACTTTTACATACTGTGTCTAACATAAAGTAAATGACACATTGAGGGAAAGTGACCATTACAGTCAGTGCTGTGGCAGAGGTCGAAAAATTGTTTGATTTATAAGCTAACAATAAGAATTACAGCCAAAGAAGAAGACATTACCACAGGACAGAGGCTGTGTACCACCTCAGTGTCATTGCTTAATGGGAAATTCTGCTATTGTTGGTGACACATCCCTGAAAAGTATTAGTCCTGATGGTAACGATTCCTATAACCATAGAAGAGCAACTTCTTTATCAGCACATTAAACTACAGTAAGATTTGCCTTGTTATACGCTCTCTCATACTCGGGTTACTTTTTCTCCACAAAGAGTTTCTAAATACTTTTGGTAAGGAGTATTCATGCATGGATGCACATTGCCAGGCACAAGGAAAATTGATTAGTCATGATCTATGCATGAAAATGTATTCAGTTTACGCACAAAACTGTGTGCACCCAGTTGATGAAATAAGCTTTCTTGGCCAAACAAGAGTCTACAGAGACTTTCTTTATTGGAAGCCAAAATAACTTTAATTTACTCAGTTGGCTTGATTTGTTGTCCATTTAATTGGGCTGCATATGATAGGGAAAAATGTATCCTCCTCAGATGTACCGTGTGCTATAAAACTATACAGTTTTATAAATGAAGTCCCTGAAACTTGTTGGATTTTGGAGTCTATAAAGTTTCACAACTTCAAATAATCCAAAGCTGTTGTGATTCAAATAACATCACTGGTGATGACAGTGAGTGTGGGGATGCTGGGGTGGCTGTAGGATGGTCTTTTGTGCATTATTTTATCTGTGGACTTGGATGAAAGTGCTCATGCTAACAGTTATTAACTGAATAAGGCTTCATGTGACAGAGGCAGTTCATATAAAAGCGGCATATTAAATTTTAGCCGCTCTCTGGTTTCAGAAATGGCAAGGCTAGCCAGCCGTGCAAATACAAGAATGACTGAAATGCTTTTGAAGCAGTGGCATAGCCAGGAATTCATTTCAGTGGGGGATGAGGAAATATGCCAAATATAATCAATTTATTCAATTAAATTGATAAGTGTGGTGTACTCATGCATTTTGGATCGAGCACTGAGCGCAGTAGTAGGTATGGCCATGGTATTCAGAATTTATCATTTAATTATTTAAAGGTTGATCTAATGTCAACCAGCGCTGCCATTGCAATAACTTTAATAGGCATGGGAAATAAAATACCCTCATGACAGTTCCATAGAAATAATTAAAATAACATACTAGTAATCTTCCCTTATAAAGCCATATCTTCTTCCTCTTCCTGAAGTAGACCTCCAGTATTTTACTGGCTGTCACCGTGATATCCCTGTGCTCAGAGCGAAGCTAGCTGGCAAGTAGCTTTCACAGAGAAACAGAAGAAATGCAGACTCCTGATTGGTTAATCTGGTTTCTGACCGTAGCAGTGATGACTGTGATTAAACAAACTAAAGGATGCATCTTTTTAACATCTGGGACACTTAAATATGAAAGGAGGTGTATTAAAAACTTGTCATAAACATCATTATAGCATAATTACTTTGTGTGTACATTTTTGAGATGGACATATTCATCTGAACTGTACAGAATGTGTATTATGTTGATCACCTACAAATAAACATTTGCAATTGTCTATATTTTACGATGTTTAAACTGTATATAGCTGTACATAAGGGTGGATATCGTAACAGAGATTCAAAAGTGAAGCCAAAATGTCTCTGAGGCCCTCTAGTGGCTGGCTGCTGTACCATTTTTTAACTCCGCCCATTCCCATGTTAGTGAATGGCAACGGACCCAAACTTACATTTTAGGTTACAGATTTTTGCCATGCTGTTTAGCACCTGATAGCATTTAAAAAAAAAAATATGTATCCTTTATTTAACCAGGAAAGTTGATGAAAAAATTGATAAAATTTAAGTGAAGTAACCACTGCCAGAAGCAAAAGCGCATCTTTCATGTCTTACGTCCTTTCCCCTTCAGTGAATTTCCTATATTAAAAAAACATTAAATATAAAAAGATGGACTTATATTATAAAATCTAATATTTGCAGTACAAGTTAAGTTAGCTTTTTAATCATTTCTGACATGTGTATTTATTTGTTTGTGGGAAGCCATAATGGGACCAACGTTATTATTCTCTGGTGGAAATTATATTTGAAATGATAACTTTTATAATACAACAGTTAGTTCTGGTCCACTAATTTGATTGGTAGAGCGGCGTCCCAAGAGTGCTTATATTTAGTCTGGGATGTTTCACGTTGTGCATTGTCTATGTTCACCATGTACAACTCCACTTCCTAAACGGTTACCACGGTAGAGTTAGCAACACTGTCAGCGGACGTGGCAAACTATACTTTTGAAAAGGAAGAAGGGATGCCATTTTTACCACAAGCACCTTCAATGGGAATGTACAAATCCACGTGAGATAGCCAGCCAGCCGACATGCTATAAAGTGAGCCTGGCTTCTTCTGGATCTATAAAGTGAGCCTGGCTTCTTCTGGATCTATAAAGTGAGCCTGGCTTCTTCTGGATCTATAAAGTGAGCCTGGCTTCTTCTGGATCTATTTCCATGACACGGCTTATCTTACAGAGGCTGACTAGACAAAACTTGTTCGCGTTCTGTCAGGAGAGGAGCGTTTCTATCACCCTGCAGTTTTTGAAAATGAAGAGCTCTTCATCTGATTACTGAGCTGAAGCTGAGCCTGTTTCTCACCAATTGCTCTATCCATCTAGAAAATTAGACAGAATAAATACGCAATGCTTTGTGAAGACGAAATGTTTCATAGTGAACTGAATGTAAATGTGTTCCAACTCGCTCAGTTGGGATTATGAAAAGAAGTAAAAAGTGGAAGGTGAGGGTAAGGAAATATATAATACACGTGATAAAAAAAGTTTTTAAAAAAAGTACAAAACTTTAGAGGAAAAAATGTTTGTGGTTAATCTCATATTGAAATATCAGAGAAATCTAACTAAGTATTGAAGTAATTTTTAAAATAAAACATGAATATATATATAAGCAGTATACTAATATTGGGTTGAGCCTCCCTTTGCTCTCAAACCAGCCTTAATCCTTCATGGATTCCACAAGATGTTGGAAACATTCCTTTGACATTCTGGTCCATGTTCACATAATTGCATCCGATTTTTCAAGTTCATTTCATGCTGCAAATCTCCTGTCCTACCACATCACAAGATTGTTATATTGGATTCAGATATGGTGGGTGACTAGGAAGGCCACTGAAGAACATTGAACTCATTGTCGTGTTCATGAAACCAGTTTGAGACGACTTTTTCTTTGTGACATGGTGCATTATCATGCTGGAAGTAGCGATTAGAAGATGGGTAAATTGTGGCCATGAAGGGATGCACATGGTCAGCAACAACATTCAAATAGACTGTGGATTTTAGGCGATGATTGGTTGGTATTAACAAGCCCAAACTCTAAGAAGAAGAAGACAATGTCCAGACCATTGCCCCACCTCCACCAGCCTGGACTGTTGACAAAAGGCAGGTTGAGCCCATGGATTCATGCAGTTGATGCCAAATTCTGACCCTACCATCTGTATGCCTCAGCACAAATCATGATTCATCAGAACAGGCTATTTTTTCCAGTCTTCAACTGTCCAGTTTTGGTGAGCCTGTGCTGAATTGTGCCCACTGCAGCCTCAGCTTTCTGTTCTTGGCTGATAGAAGTGGAACCCAACAGGATCTTCTGCTGTTGTAGCCCATAACTCAAGGTTTGACAGAATTCTGTGCATTCTGAGATGCTTTTCTGCTCACCACAATTGTACAGAGTGGTTATCTGAGTTATTGTAGCCTTTCTGTCAGCTGAAAACCAGTCTGGCCATTCTCAATTGACCCCTATCATCAACAAGGCGTTTACGCCGCAGAACTGCTGCTCACAATGGCTTTTCTTTATTGCACCATTTTAGTAAACTTTAGAGACTATACATCGCACTGCTGCCATACGATTGGCTGATATATTGCTTAAAACAGCTAGAGCTGTAACGAATATGTCTGTAAGTAGATGCAAAGATGCAAGTGTATTATTCCTCCACGTTACATAGATGTAACTGGAATTAGAAATGCATATGGAACATTGTCTTTGTATAGTGGACATCCTTTGATTATACGCACTATGAACATACGTAACGTTGTACGTTTTAGGATCAATACGTTTTAGGATCAATAACGATTTGGGGCTGTTTTTCCTCCAGAGTATATTCTAGGATCAGTAATGATGTGGGGCTGTTTTTCCTCCAAAGGCTTTGGGAGTCTTATTAGGATTCATGGCCACAGAATTTAGTTTTGACATGGCCATCCCAGTGGCATAACTTTAATCCCTTTGAAAACCTGTGGGCTTAGCTGTAGAAGAAGAGAGTCAATAAGAGGAGGAGACAGAGGCTCTGGGAAGATTCTGTACTGACAAGTGTCCTCAAATTTCTTGCTCTGTTTCCTCCTAGGAAGCGTTATATCTCATCAAGCTTTATAGTAGAAGACTCAGTTGCACAAAAAACAAAATGCTGGATTGCCAATCATTTTTTTTTTGACAGATATGGTTTTGTTAAAAAAATCTATATGGGTTTTTATTTCCTTAGTGTAAATTTAGTTCAATGAATGGTTACATTTCTGTCTTAAACTATTCAGTGTGAGATTAAGCCAATTAACGACAAAGACATTTTTTCATAACCTTTTATCCTAAGTTTTAGCAAGGGTGCCAATAATTCCTGAGCTGACTATAAGTGTGCCTGAGTGAACTAAACATGGTACATTTTCAGTGTTTTCAATTAATATGTATGTTCTCGCCCCTAAGGGAATTGTGTTAATGTAAAAGATGATTGCGCTCTTGAATAATTTAAAGGAAATTAGAAAATAAAATGGCTCCATATTGACTGTAGCTCTGAAGTGTTGGTTATTATAAGAGGATGATTTGTAGTGCGAATTTCGTTTAAAAGAAAATGAATCACGGTGAATATAACGTGAAAGATTATACAGTTATGGATGGGTGACAAATTAAAAGAAACGTAGCCTGCTTTAGATCCTCTATTCTCCTTAGGAAAGGGTCACTACAAACCAATACCAATCAAGAGTCACTGCAAATCAATTGTTATTCTGTGTGATGGAGCATTTCTATCCTGATGGGAGTGGTCTCTTCCAGGATGGCCCCGCCCCCATTTACAGGGCATTAGAGCTGACTGAGTGGTTTAATGAGTATCAAAATAACGTAAATCACATTCAGCAGATCTCAGCCCATTTGCAGACCTGTAGGAGATTTTGGATGAACATGTTAGGTAGTGCTTTCCGTCAACATCATCAAAACAGCAATGGATGGAATATCTTCAGAGTACAGTTCCAGAGACCTATAATCTCAAGCCAAGGTGTACTGAAGTTATTCTGGCAGCTCATGGAGTCCCAAGACCTCACTAGTCACGTCATCTTGCTTTTTCTTTTAATCTGTCAACCTCTGAGAATGATGCATCTTCTATTGTCAGTGAATACTGCTGAAATGGCTGAATAGAAAGGTTTTTTTTGCTGGTTTGTGTTTTTCTAATAACTAGAACATAACAGGAGATGCATACTGGTTTCATACACTGGACATTCTTTCATTACAGGTAACGTGTGTATATAGTATGGAAATAAATGGACTTGTGATCAAATCTAATATTTGCAGTAGAAAAAGAATAGTCTTGTTGGATTAAGTTGGATTTTTAATTATACCTTGTCACATTTAATATTTGGATTCCAATTAGATGTCTTTTTCTATCCCTCATCCTTGTATCATCAACATTTGGATTCGTTTTCAGTAACCATTTTATCCTGGTCAGGAACACACACACACACACACACACACACACACACACACACACACACACACACACACACACACATACACAGGTGGAGTTACCAGTTCATCTACCCGGATTTCTTTGGACAGTGGGAGGAAACCAGGAAGAAACCCAGAGAAAATTCCACACAGACAGTAACATGAGCTCAGGATCAATCTGTGGACGATGGAGCTCTGACTCAGACCCACTGCACCTCTTTACCACTTGTACGACTATAGCACCTGAGTATCTGAGTCCAAAGACAAGTTGTTTTTTTTTGATGAAGGGTTTCACATTCTATGAGCCAGCCACTTAGATAGTGTCACATCAACCCCAGCTTCAGAGTTAAATTTCACTCCTCAGAACACTATGAGGCCTACAGATATGGCCACTGAGGACTACAACACCCACCCAGCCACCACAGAGACTTTCTCGCTTTCCCCATCTTACTCATCACACACACCTGTACGCAATTACTGCCACTATTACTATTTAAGGACTCAACACACATGCACACCCTCTCGGTGTCCTAGCTACTACTTTACTACAAGACTTTCATTCTATTATATTATTACCTGGCTTTGATCTTCTGGTTTTTTTTTTGGTTCATTGGTTCATTCACCTGAACATTGCCTGCTTCCTGTTTACAATTTTGCCTCTCAATTTGGATCTGAGTTCAAACTTTTCAGTAATGCTTCTTTACCTTGCACTTGTATCCGTTCCTGCCACTGGACAGATAGGAGCACGTTTTGATAGGAACACCTATACCCCTGCTTGTTCATGCAATTATCCAAACAGCCACTCGTTCACTGCACTACTGCCACGTCACCTGTTTTTTTCCGATCTTCAACAGTCCAGTTTCTGCGAGCCTGTTCCCACTTTAGCATCAGATTCCTGTTCATGGCTGACAGGAGGAAAAACCCATCTGCCTCAAGGATTGATCCTTTTGTGAGATCCTTTTCTGCTCACCATGATTGTAAAGAGTTACATTAGCCTTCTTGTCAGCTTGAACCCGTCTGGCTATTCTCCTCTGACCTCTTTCATCGACAAGCCATTTACACCTGCCGACCTGCCTCTTACAGGATGCGTTTTGTTCTTCACACCATTCTGTGTAAACTCTAGAGAATATTGTGCTTGAAAATCCCAGGAGATCTGCAGTTTCTATAATACTCAAACCAGCCCATCGGGCACCAACCACCATGTCACGGTCAAAGTCACTGAAATCACATTTCCCCCCATTCTTATGATTGACGTGGATCATTAACTGAAGCTTTTGACCTGTACCTGCATTATGTATCGCACTGGTGCCATAATTGGATGAATGTACAGGTGTACAGATGATCATATTAAAGTAGCTGGTGAATGTACATCATCTATTTATTTAGGTATTGTTTTGTAATTGTCAGCAAAAGTAATTAAGAAATGTTATTGTTCTTAAGAAATCTCATTATGCTTCAATTTATTAAGGGACTAATTCTGTACTGAGAGTCTGTACTGGTCCAGCTGTGGCAGGTGGAACATGCATGAGAGGACACATGGAAGAGTATGTAATGTGAAAGCAGAGATTATGGCATGATGATATGAACAGACCAGCTCCTATCTAACACAGACTTCACCATGCTGCGTTCTTCTTCCAGCTAATGCCAAGTTTAGCAGCTTGTTCATGTTTTTATTTTACAGATAAGCTACATTAACTCTAATCCTTTGGGCATACTGTTTACAGAACAGCTAAAGGAAATTGATTTGGGCCAAAGCACCACATGAATCAGCATGGATCATGAAGCATATTCTTTTGATTCGGTCATGCCTTGTCCAAGCTTTCAAACAGAGGCTGAATCGCCACGGGGGCTGATTTTGCTTGAAGCGACCTGAAGTGTGTGCAGCTCTCGAAGCCGAGCTCAGTCAGTTGGAGTTTTACAATTTGCATCGAACGGTGCTGGCGAGCTAGTGTACCTGAATCGAGTTTGCATTAATCTAGAACTAGATTGATTGGAGGAAGGACAGAATTGGCACAAATAATATAATTGGCAACAGACTGTGTTGCCTTCACACCACAAATCTACACTTAATTCAAGCTGGTGTCAAGAGTGCAGCTTATTTGTGTTCCAACTGAACCACTCCAGCTTTCAAGTAGAATAATACTGATTGCTGTTGGACTGCCTGCTGTTCTAGCAAAAGTGGAGAGTTTAAAGCACAGGTTTCTACCTTTCCTGTGGAGATGTAAATATGTAAGCAGGAGTCTGAAGGAGTTCAGCCCCTCCCTTCAATCCCATTCTCACCAAAATTCTCTCCAAAGTGCATCCTTCTGAAGACGATTTGCAGCACCATCACTATCCTTCCATGCAAGCAGGTTCAGTGGTCTTTATTCGTCACATACATGTGGTGTAATGTAGTGAAATGTTCTAGATCAAGAAACGTGCAATATCTCGTCGGAATACCATCAGTCCAAAACTAGAGATAAGTCTTTAGACGTCGTTTGAAGACTGCCAGTGACTCAGCTGTTCGGACATCTAGGGGAAGTTCATTCCACNCAGGTCTTCCTTGTACCCTGAGAGATGGTGGGACCAGTCGAGCAGTGCTAGAGGACCGGAGGGAGCGTGGTGCCATGCGAGGTGTGATAAGAGCTTTGAGATAAGCGGGTGCTGGTCCGTTTTTATTCGTCACATACATGTGATGTAGTGAAATGCTGTAGATCAAGAAACGTGCAATATCTGCAGGGTATCAGACATAGGGGAAAATAACACTTTCAGCAAAATGTAAATGTATATACAGAACATCCTCTACATGATTGTCATTTCTTTGTAAACACACACGGTGTCGCCTCCACCACTGAACTCGTATTAATACATGTTATTATGCATGAAATCCCACGTCCATCACAATCTTGTGACAGCTTCCCGATCCAGCCATGAGAATGATTTCAATACATTCTTCTTTCGTCACAGGGATTCTTAAAGGCTTTCTGAAGTGGATGTATGGAGACTTTTGGGGCAGCCTGCACACTAATTATATATTGAATCGCATTCACAGCTGTTCGGTTGATCTGCATCACATCAAGACAAAAGCACTAACTGAACTCCAGTGGGCATGTCAGTCACTTGAATGAATAACAAGCAGCAGCCTCTGCATTGCAATTCAGCGTGCAATTCTAGAGATAGGAAAGCATGCACACTGGTGAAAGAGTGTGAAATGCAGTAGACAAACTGCATGGCTTTTCAGTAATGACATGCAGAAATCATTACACACTTCACCGCATTGCTGTAATGTAGACGTTAGTAAATTCTAAATGTGACTTCACCTTCATTAGTGCGTTGCAGTAGTGCCACAATGAAATGCAATCACTGTCCATTCACAGGCCAAAGGCATTTTTGCAGTTGTGGTTTTATTGAGAGAAGGAGAGAAGGGATTGAAAGCATCATTTTCCAGGAGGTGTTACCATCAGTATGAAGGAACAAGGAACTTGTCAGCTAAGTTTTTGAGAGGGAAGAGGAAAGCAGAGAGCCAGCAGGACGCCGCCACAGACACGCAGAGAACATGCGAAACCTGGCACAGATGTTAACCCAAGCTTGGATTTGAATCCTGGATCCTGTAGCTGTGAGACAGCAGCACTACCTGCTGCACCGTACCTCCACGCAGGTTTGCAGAACTGACAGAGAGACAAAGCCATTGCAGACACGCTGATCTGCAATCATTTCTGTTGACGTGCAAATTATGTCTTTTAACAATGTTGTATGCAGCTAATTAGGAAGCTTGTTTGCTAATTAGGAAGACGTTAGCACAATGCCTTTTTTTAAATTGTGTGCTCTTTTCAGACATTATTGATTACAATGTGTGAGCTATTGTTTAACCGGGAAACACACAACTGACTGTAGTTAGTACTGGAATATTACAAAAATGCATGAAGAGTAACGAAAAACAACCTTGTGTTGACATCTTTCCCAATTAGCAAACAAGCCATAGATGGCGTTAGATGTTTGCTAGATGTTTGCTAGATGTTTGTGTAGTTTGACAGCCGGAAAAACTACAATCGTCACGTTTTTCTCACCATTTTCCTCACTGTGTGGTTTGGCAGCATGTTCATGCATCTTATTCCTGCCATATTTTATATACAGAGGGGGCCAAAATTCTGAGACCATGTTTTTGTTTTTAAATTGGAAATGAACAGGATGTTTGAGAATACTGAAAATTCGAAAAACAAAAAAAGGAAATGTGCAGAAGTATTTACACCAGTGGTCTCAGATTTCTGGACCCCACTGTACACCACCCAAGTATATCACTTTGTAATCAATTATGGCACAAAGACAATGTAAACTGTGACAGATTATGGGAAAAAAACAAAATGAAAAAACAATACAACATTTCAACAAAATAATAGAAAATGATTGTTTACATAGTACCACATTAATGAGAATGTAAGAACGATCATACTGCCATATTTTACACCACTGAGACAATAAAAATATAATATATTGACAAAATATGATCTACTTTGTGTTCCACTGAGTAAATTAGTAAATAAGTAAAGGACTGAGGAGGCAGGTCCATTCTATGCTTTGTGCTAAAAACACATTTCATGAATATGCAGTTCTTCTGGGCAAAATTATCCCCTCAGCAGTTGGCAAATGTTTGTGAAGCACATTTAGCCGGAAGAGTATGAGCGGGGATGAGCTCTCTTCTCTGCATCCTCTAAGAGTAATTGGAAGAATAAAAACTGCTCTAAATGTTGTGACAGAAGGCAACCCTGCAATTATATGTTGCGATTTCCTGGAGCCACATGTTCAGTGTCTCCGTGATTGATTATGAGATCCAGTTAGCGCCAGGTTGACTGATGAGTTTGAACTGCAGGTCTGGCTTGGAGATGAGGAGAGGTTTGTCAATAAGACTATCTGTAACTCAGAGGAGTAATGAATAACTGTGGACAGTGTAGTGATCACACTGAGCTTCCTGCTGTGCACTTAAATCAGACGTAATAAGCAAAATCGCTGGATTGGGATTGTGGTGCAAATACTAATAACTCAAGGCGATTCGACCTAGTGTTAGCAAAATGCTTTGCTGAACACCAAAAACTCCTGTGAGATGAATGAGACATTCACAAATACATGAGGCTGGATGGACACAATGCAGAGTAGGTTTGTTTAGGATAAATAGTTAATATATTTATGACTGTGGATCAGCTTATGTATAGCTACAAGGTCAGATTTGTAGATGTACATCTTGCTCTATATTATTATCATGCTTATATCATGTACAGTGGATACACATCCCTGCTAAAACTGCAGAGTTTTTGTGATTTAAACAATGAAATTAAGATAAATAGATAGATTTATATCACTAATTAATGTGATATAGCAACCACAACGTGATGTAGCTACCACGAAATCTAACGTGAAAAACAAATAAAAACGTTTAAGGGGAAAAAAGAAATTCTCCACTTGTTGATGATGGCCTTATGTTTTGGAAGTTCTTTTCTGTCCCTCTCCTGATCGATACTGTACAGGCTTTGTAAGCTCTTTGTGAACCATGGGTTCAGCAGTCAAATGAAACCAAGAAGATGTCAAGAAAATCCTACAGAAACAGCTGATCTTTATTTCGGGTTAATCAGAATCACTACAGTGATGACATTCAATTCAATTCAATTCAGTTTTATTTGTATAGCGCTTTTAACAATGGACATTGTCCCAAAGCAGCTTTACAGAAATAAAT